>BGPR01000084.1:1078311-1167743 GCA_013235015.1 Araneus ventricosus | reverse complement strand
AAACAAATTCTCTTTATGTGAATCGTGGAGGCAAACTGAAAGAAACCCGAGGAATTACATGATTTAAACAAATTCTCTTTATGTGAATCGTGGAAGCAAACTGAAAGAAACCCATGGAATTACATGATTTAAGCAAATTCTCTTCATTTTATCCGCTTCAAAGTGCCATTTTACACAGCTATTGACCAGTTATATTTTAATAGTCAGTTTTTAGAGAGTAAAAATATGAAAATAATAAAAAATTCCTTATCTCCACTGATGTTAGTTAAGTTTTCAAGGAAATATTTAATAAACGGTTTAATTGGTTATTTGCTTTCGGCATGACAATCTTTTTCCCATTTTAAATATTCTTCATGACAGCGAAATTAATAGTGTCGTACTTTAGAGTGATGTTTTTTTTCTGCTAGTTAACCCATTTACATAGCACATTATTCGATTAAAGGAAATTAATGCATTACATTTTTTAAACTAAATGTCTGCTGCATATCCGATTGCCATACTTCCAGATTAACTAGCTGGCAAGAAGTATAAATCAAAATTTGTGATGTATGTGTATTTTCATAGGTAAACACAACTTTGCTGAAGAAAAAAGTTATCTGCACAAAAGAATTTGTGCAGATAACTCACAGCGTTTCATTACTCAAAACGGTGCTAGTTCTTTTGACAGAAAGAGCCTTTTTCATTTACTAGGCAGTTTCTCTCATTTTAATTAATAAATAATTGTCACAAAGTTATTTCGTAGCGATAATCAAGAGACAGGACTATTAATCCTCCCTTTTGTAGCAATTTACAGGCCGATCAGATAAAGTTAAAAACTAATTTGTTTTATGTTTTGAAAAATTAATTATTGAGTCGTAATAAGAAATCCAAACACAGAATATTCTTGATCGGTTTATTTCTAATTAAAATGTGCAGATAGGAGAAAGGAACTGATGTGACAAGTGATTTTGAATGATAAATTGAGTGATATAAAATATTTTTCAAGAAGTAAATTTAAAAATTTTTCTTTAAAAATAACTTTTTATAATAAATTTTGAACCTTTAGTGCGAATCATCTGAACATGATAATATTCTAAGCTTGATTCGTCTGTTTTGACTGCATTAGTCGTTGCATTTTGTGCTTAACGATTTTTATATCACGTAATTTTCAGAAAGTGTGTCTGTCTCTTTATCTGCCCCTCAGTCTTCTATTTGCTTCCCCATAATTATCAAAGAATTAATTGCATATTTATCAAAACCTATTACGTTTATCAAAACCTATTATAAACCTATTATATTTTATAAAACCTACGTATTAACAGTTTTCACAAGAAACTGTATGCGAAGAGGTTATCTCAGATTCAACAATTTATCACTACGATCTACACTGCTGCATGAAATCAAAGGAAATTATTTCCTGAAATAATTTTAAAAAATCAAATAAAGTTTATTTTAGCTAAATAATTTTTTTACACAAAGAACGAACAAACGTTTTTCGATATTATCACGAAGAATATTTTTTAGGCGTGAAGAATGCAACATCGCGAATAGACGACGGATTTCCTCTCAGAGGATTATAAGCAATAAAAATAATAATCTTTGAGACGTAGCGAAACAGAATAATATCAAGATTATCGGGGTCGTGCAAAGTATAAAAGTATTCTCAGTGAGCTGAATTCCAAATTGCTTGAAATAAAACAAACTTCCAAATACTGTTGTCGTCGAAAAGGATGATTGATTAAATTCCTTGAAAAAAAGTGAACGAATTCAGAGAAGAGGCAGGAACCAATTAAAATTTTAAGTACGCTAAAGTAATTAAATCCTTAAAAAAATCTTTGTTTTGGCATAGCTTCTAGGTGTTAGAGACGGATTACTACTCATCTTAAGAAATTACATTCTTGAATGTCAAATCATGAAATTTGAGTGTAAATCAAAGCCGAAAATTAATTTTGAGTTCCACGGATATAATTAGCTATTCTTGAGATAAATGTGTGAAGAAGAACTAGAAAGAGTTTTTCGTAGTACTTCGGCTCCATTTCTTTTACTGGAAACATAATTTTCCAAAATTTCTTACATTCTTTTTTAAAAAAGGATTTTGTTTTTATTCCCCCTCCCCCTTGAACAAAACAATCTCTCTGATGAGTTGTTAACTTTCAAAGTTTGGAATAAAATAAATATTTCGGAAAAATTTAGGGAAGTTTTAAGAGTGCAAATTATATCATACTAAAATAAATGTATAGGCTTTATTTTCATAAAGATATGCTGAGAATAATATGCTGCAAAATTCACACCGCCTTTATTAGCTGTGGCATAAATATATTTTTATTTAAAAAATATAATGCATTATTGATAAATAAATTACACAAATTTTATTTTGGAAAAGACTTTTATCTTATTTACATAGATAAATATGCGATGAAAATCTGCAGTTTATAATGAGTAAAAGTATATTTTATAGCATACAAATTCGATATGATATGACGCATTAATCTTGGGATCTAGAAAATGTTGGTAACCATTTAATCTAATGTACTGAATTTGATGATTTGAAGAAATTCTTTTTTTTTTATCTATTTGAAAACTTAAGTAGTTTTGTCTTCTTTCGTAGGCAATTTTCTTCATTCAATACTTTAGCTTTCGTTCGGCTCATTTCCGTCATATTTAATGGCCGCGGTGGCCTAGTGGCAAGGTCTCGGCTTTGGAACCGGAGGGTTCCAGGTTCGAAACCCGATTCCACTGACGATCCGTCGTGTATGGGGCCTGCTGCACGCCAAATCATACGTAGTGGCCAAACGTCCTCCCGTTGGTGTGGTGTGGCGTGGAAGTTTGGAGAGGGAGTGCCAGCTCAGGTGTCGTCCTCGTCATCCGACCGTGGTTCAAAATTACGAGGTTCATCCCAAAATAGCCCTCATGTTGCTTCAAAACGGGACGTGAATATAACTAAACCGTCATATTTAATTTGCTGTCAGATAGGGATGTAACGAATAATGATGTGGCCGAATACCAAATTTTTAAAAACATTTCACTTTTAATTGTAATTGAAATATTTTTCAAATTTTAAATGAAAAAAATTAAGATAAAATAAAATTGATTTTTTTATTTGTATATTGAAAAAATGTTAATGCTTTTATGCACATTTGTAATATTTTAAATACCTTAATTCCAATAAGGAATGAGAAACTCATCATTTTGGGATTTAGAGGAAATAAAAGAGCCATCATTGCAAAACATGACAAATACAAACACAGAAGAAAATTGAATGGATGAATTAAAATTGCTAAAGGTAAATTTCTATTTTGGTAAAGAATTTCTAATAGGTAGTATGGAGTGCTCACTTAATTGTATCCATTGGAAAAAAATTCAGAAAAATTTCCAAGGTTTGCAAATTTAGCAAGAAAATGTCTTTCAACACCTGCAAGCAGTATATAGTGACGGTTTATTTTCTGAAGCTGGTATTATACATGAAACCATATGGAACAGACTTCTATAAATGATTTTCAACATTATTAAATACACTTATGTACTATGCAACTTAAAATTGAATAAATATGAGATTTTTTAGAATAAATGTACCAGAATGTAATTCTGTAATATTCTTCATTAAATATAATTGAAACAACATTTTTTAAAGCATTTTATTCTAAATTTATTCTGCCGAATACCTGTGTAACATTCTGTCAGACTGAATATCCGGGGAAGAGCAGAATAGACCTAATAATGATTATTCGTTACATCTCTAGTTGGTATTATATGTGTATGAAACCAAACGGAACAGATTTTCTCCTGAAAGATTATTGTTCTTGCATCATGATTTCAGGCTTTGCAATGATAAATTATATTTAATTTTATTAAATATACCAATGCACTATGTAACTGATATGTAATTCTGCAATATTCTTTGTTAAATGTTTATTTAAAAGCACATTTGAAAATGTTATTATACTGAATATATTCGGCCGAATATCTGCTTAGTATATGGCCAGCCGAATATTCGGCAAAATGTTCGAATACCGAATAGTTGCAGAATATTCGTTTTATCCCTACTGTCAAATAATGGCATAGTTAAGATTGCAATGAAGTTACGGAAGACGTCTGGGACTTTGTTCAGTAAAATAAGTATTCGTTAAATGCTACATTTAATCAATAAATTTCAGGAATAAATCATTATTTTCTTAAAGAAATATCAGTAAATAAATCAATTTATAGGATATTAGCTGGTATATCCGGCTTTGCTCGATAGAAAAATATTTTCAAATTTAAATACTTATAACACTTTAAACTTAATTAAACAGTTTTTCGCAGCAACGTGTTTCTTTGATTTTCGTCGTCCACTCCGGTGTTGTCTGACATACTTGGTTAGCAGCAAAACTCCTCTTATCTTTTTCTTTACGTAGTTTGAGCCACCTTGCCACGAATCTAGTCGTCGTTGGTACGCATTTTCCTTTCCCTATCATTGATTGCTAGGGCGACAAAAGAGGCTCTTTCATAAAATTACTCAATTAAATTGTTTCTATGTAATTTGTATGTGATTGTAACTATGTAATTTTTGCATTAAAGAAAACAACCTTTTTAATGGTATGCACTATTATAAACAGATTTCAGGCATTCCAATGGGTGTTACATTCTCCAATGCACTGGCAAATGTCTTTTTGTACTTTTTTGAGAATAAAATTGTTAGAAACAATTTAATTTACGGCTACAGGTTCATTGATGATCTTATTCTAAATTCTGACAACTTAGATTCCATTATTAATTGTTATCCAAAAGAACTTAAACTAAATAAAACGAACCTAAATCAAATTAGGTACCTTTTTTTCTAAAAAGGTACCTATTTTGTTTTAGGTTATTATATTTATTAAAATTGAAATTTCTGAACAAAAAACCTTACTTGGCCTACTTGACAAGAGAGCTGATTTTAATTTTATTTGTAAACATCTTTGTGGCTTTCATTCAAATTTAGATTCAAGGGTCTTTAGAAACGTAATTTTTAGTCAAGCTAACAGAATTAAAAGAATTTTCAATAACAGAAATGAATTTTTAGTAGCTGCCTGTAATTCTCTAAAAAATCTGTACTGTAACTCTTTCCCGTTTAATATTTACAGCCTTGAAGATCTTATTCTTGAAAGTAGTCTTGAATATAAATATTAATTTATATAATTATTATAAAATTATAATTAAAAATTAGTGGTTGCTACTATATTTTCTAATAATTTCTTTTTATTTTACCATTTTCCTTTTATTCATTAAGGTATTAATTGACACTGAAAGTGTTTTTAATCTTACAAATACTGTCGCCTGCACTTCCTGTTTCTCTTTTTCTTTTCGAATAATAGATGGCACCACATCTTAGTTGGTTACATTACGATTGTTAATTTTAAGGCGGAATTATCCTTATTCTTTGTCTGTGAGTTGACTTTGGACATTTTAATTCTTTGCAAGAATGGAGTAAGTTTGAATTTTTCTTCTTTACTGATATTTTTATGAAAGTATTTTTTCCGGAAGGCTAATAAATTTTAAATCAATCTTATTAGCTGTATTATGTTTGTTTTTTCTTTCTGAAAATTCTTTTGTTGTTTACTTATCTTGTTTGTCTTTTGGTTTGGGAAATTTCGGGCCGTGAAGAGGCCTTGGTTAGACTTAGGTCAAGCCTCTTACAGAAATATTTCCCAATTTATTTAAATCCATTTCGAATTTAATCTATAGCCCTTGAAAAAGTGGACTAGAATGGATTCCTTGTCTGTTTAATTCGATTCTATCAGAGTTTATTTCGTGGTTTTTACTTTCTTTGAATTATCATTGAATAATGAATGGTGTATATTTTTCATCACTATTTCACACTGTTGGACAAGGGAATCAACGATTTTGATCAGTTACTAAACTGGAATTGTGGGAATTTAATATAAAAATCTTAAATAATTTCTAGTAAATATTAATGAAATAACGATTAATATCTTTCATAAATTTATCAAGTAGGGTCTTTATATTTTTATAGAATAAACTGATAGAGTTCTACAAAGTGTCTTGTGACGTCTACATTTAAACAGCTGGCACATTCACAACTACTTCGTAAATATTAATACAATATAAATGATTTTTTAAAATATTTCATCAAGAAGAAAATATAAGATCATTTAAAATTTCTTATTTATTTTTATTTATATATTATATTTTCAACTTATTTATTATAGGTATTTTAAGTTATGTTTCGCTTTCTAATCTGCCCAAAAGTAATACATTTATCAAAACCTGTTTTCATTAAATTTTTAGTATGAAACTTTAATACCCTCATATTCCAATATTATTTTAGAAACTCCTGTGTGGTTTGTAGGGAAAAAAGTCACAGAAACTTCCAGATGCTTCTTTTGTGCCCACAGCAAACATTACTACAGTGATTTCCTTATAAGTTTCAACTCCTCAGTTGGATTAAGCTTCGGTTGATGATTAGTGCATAGATTTTGGTAAGTTATTTAAAGTAAGAGTAAAAGATTTGCGATCAGGCAGAAAGTAATTTAAAATGAGAAAAGAAAATTAAATATTTAAAAAAATAACATTTAATTATTTGGTCAAGTAAGTGTTTACAAGGATTTACAGAATTCTTTACTATATTGATAACAATTTGGATAAGTAAACTGAGAACACAGTATTAATCCAAATTTACGATAATTTGCTATCAAAAGTTTGATTTGTATAATAAATCTTTAATAGTCATTCATATTGGAAAGTTCGTTAAAAGAAATTAAATAATCTGAAATGACCGGAGACACATTAACTTAAACAAATGTTGCCATCGTTTAAAACTACAATATCATGCGGTTCCGAAACCTTGATGTTGTTTTTCTTTTGATAACTAAATATCTTAATTTAAGTTCCTTTAGTCATCTTTAATTCGTCCCAAATCTTTGTCTAACTCTGAGCGAATCCTCCTTTTCCAAGAATTCTCAATTTGCGATTGAAAATTCTGTAAAAATTTCCTTTTACACTCTAAGATTACAGATGGATAATTTTCCTCTCCTTTCGAAGATTCGGCACAAAACGCGCTTATGCTGTCTTATTATTAAATAAGAAGGCTGCCAGCAGATCTGAAATACCCAGAGACGCAATAAGCTTCTTACATCCGATGTAAACGATAGGAAGTTAATGTCTTATCGCTGATGAATTCCCTTTTGTGATGGAATAAGAATCCGCGCGCATCTCGCTTCTCAAATGGATATGAGCCAATTTTCTGGAAACGAGAAACTGAAGAGTTCAAACTATTTCGGTCATGTGAGAAAGAGATTAGGCTTAATTTGGTGTTTTAATTCCTGTACTGCCTTTTGACAACAGCTTTTATTAAGAGATTGAAACTTTGGAAGCTCTTATCTTTTTCTTTTCCAGTTGATTAAAAACTCGGTTTTCTTTCCTATTTTTTCTTCTGATGTAGAAACGGAAGATGAAATGTAAATAGGTATAAGTGGCATATCTTATTCCAGTATTTAAAATACCAATATAAAAAATCCTTAAACCTTATACCAATATATCTGTTTTGGAATAAATTTTCATTTATTTTTCCAGAGCTGAAAAATGTATAAATAGTTCTGTATAAATAGTTATTTTTTAATATTTTTATGTTTCAATTCATGCAATAGACATTAAAAGTGTTACTTTCAGAAGACCGTTCACTTTTATTAAATAGTTTTATTTAATTTAACTTTTTTCATGTTTGTAAAATAGGAATTTTGTAATCAATTTTTTTACTCATTTCCTGGTGTGCTAGAATTGTGAAATTTTGTGTATTTATATATATTTTCTATGGAATTATACTATTTTAATATTTTCTGAACTTATTTACCAGTTAATCGATAAGTTTAATTACATTTTGATTCCAAACCAGTGGCGCCACCTGATAGTGAATTTAAGAAAAGATTGTGGTGCCAGACTGGCGGCAGCCCCGTCATTCCCGCCAATTGCGTGGCCCCTCTAGCGGATCTAAGGAGAACTGGTCAGTTGACGCTCTGACATCCAGACGGGATGTTCGAAAACAACGTTTGCTCCAAAGACGAATTTGACGAAGGGAATGTGTGTGACTCTTCAACGATTATTACTTTGTGTTGATTGTGTTTTGTAAATATTTAATCATTTCATTTATTAATCATCTAACTGTAAATCTAAACCATCATTAAATCTTTTCATTTAAAGAACTTGTCTTCAGTTGGCCATCCCTGACACCCACAATATGATTTCAAGATTCCATAATATTTGTGATAATGAACTCTAAATTGAAGACTAAAAAGTATAAAACTGTTAAATTTTCATCTTTTTAGTACAAAATAATTAAAATAGCAAAATAAAAATATCCAATATTTTAGTACACTAATGAAAGTGCTTTTAAAAGCTGCTTTTTTTCAACAAACAAATTTATATGTATGAATTTTACGACGACATAAACTCAGCTCGTTAAAATCCATCTTATGGCGATAAGAAAAATAATTTCCATTACCACGGTTTGAAAAGATTAATAATGCAAGAAAAATAATTGCGCATCCCTTGAATTCATAATAATGGTCAATTGAAAATCGCCAATTATCATACCGATTGGATAAGGCAAGAAAATGTACCCATCAGTTTATTTTTAAATTTAAAGCACAAATTTAGGGTTTGAGGTTAGTTTACTAATCTAAATTATGCGATGTGCGTTGATAGAAAGTCTTATTTTCCCCTCTCCTTCTAACTCATGTTTTTATTTTGATTCTGTGAAATCTTTCCGTTAATGTATGAATGAAATGTCCAATGCATTACCCGATTTTCTAAACATAGAGAAGGCTAATTCGCGAACTTATCTCCTGGTCAGAACTGTACAGTCCTTTATAGACTATTCTTATTGTTTAATCGGAAGATCAGAGACATTTGCTTTTATTCCACCTAAGAGAGAAAAATGTTATTTAACCAAGTTTTATGTTTGAATAAAATCTATCCGTTTTTAAACCAATTAACTAAAAATGTTTAATTCACATTTATCAGTGAGCTTGTAATCTCCATTTTGAATTGAATGGGGAGATCTATTTTCTGAGAAAAAAAAAATCATCTGAAATTTCAGACTGATTTTTGAAATATCGTAGCGCCCGAAATGTGTGCATTGAAAGACTTTACAATAATATGTGGTAGAAATTGAAAATTTTGCAATTAAAATTTTTTAAAGTTGATAAGCTATTTCAATATCTTGTGTTTAGATACTAATAAAAATAATAAATGAATTAATAAATAAAAATGTCTTTTTATTTATTAATTTATAACAAATAAAAAGGTATTTTATAGCATTTAAATTAATAAAAGTGCCTATTTTTAAAATTTGAAGCATTAAATATTTTCCTTTTATCTAAATTAAGAGGTTTTTTTTCTTTTTAGATTTTTGAGTGAAGACGAGATTTCTGTTTTGTTTATTTGGGGTAATGTAGAACTTCAAAGGGAATCGTCGAAATTTCAACACTCTGTTTGAAGATGTTAATTAATGATTCAAATAGAATTTTTTAACGTTATGGCTTAAGGAAACATAGAAAATAATAAATTTGATGTTCCTATGGCGGTAGCTCTAAATGTTTACTTAAAATATGAGCCCGATTTTGTGAAAAGGCTGTCATAATTGTTCGTCATCGCTCTTTTCGGCGACTTCTAAGGTTTGTTTGGAGGTAAAATATTTAAGTAAACGATTCAGCTAATTACAATCGTTCCATTTAGAATTTAGCCGTTTAAAATAAAAAGAATTAAACTAACTCAAAGAACACAGAATTCAACGCTTTGTGTACGAAACAAAGAAATGATTCGAACTTGGCATTTGATACAATATCCAAACGAATTTGGCGATTTCTTAAATCTGAGGGCTATCGGAAAATGGTCTGTGAATCCAAAACAGAAAACTCGTCCTTAAAACACACCTTCGAACCAGATACATACCTATTTATTTACAAAAAAAATCGGACATTGTACTAAACTTTAATAATCATTTGAGCACATGATAGGCTTAATTTGATGCTGTAATTTACTTCGAGAAAGTGGCAGCAGGGTTGCTTTTCCTCTGGTCATGAAAGCGTTTATTTGATGACACGCTTCCATACAGTCTCGCGGGCATTTCAAATGTTTTGAACTAATTAAGTAATGGTGTTAAAACGTTGTTCAAATTTGTGCAACTCTGAGAATTGAATTCTCAATAACTCGGTCCTGTGTTTCCGCATCCTCTGCTAATAAACGGAATTAATCTGGGGAAATAGAGACATGCACAACGATGGAACCTCAAAATAATTTTAATCGTGTTTAATAATTGATTGATTAAATTGAACTAATTTTCTGAGGCTATGGTGATTTGGATTAATTTATTTACATACCCAAAATTTAAATAAAATTGCATGGAAGAAGAAAAGTTTTATGATTGTAGGATTTTTTCAAAAAAAGAATGTTTAATTTTCATCAGTTCGAATTTAATAATCTTAAATTTTTTAGAGCGATCCAGAACATTATTGAGCTCTAAATAATTCCATTTTTTGCCAATGCAAAAGGAGGTCTTGGGTATACTTGAATCAAAGCCAATATTAACATTCCAGCAGGCGCGCCCTCTTACTAACATGAAGGGTCGTGCATATTTCCTAGATACGCTGTTGTAAAATACTAATTTTTAAGAGGGAGATATTAAAATAAGGTTGTAATTGGGTAAGGGTTAATAAGTAAAGTTATTTTAAACAATTTTTATTTAAAAAGGAATGGAAACGATATAAACATAAATAATATAATATGACCAAAAAATTAGCTGATATTGTGCTTAACTCTAATAATTATTGGAGCACATTATAAGCTATAATTTACTGCGAGAAAGTGGCAGCAGTGTTACTTTACTTCTGGTCAGGCACGTGAAAATAAAATAAATGTAATGCCAATATCTCAACTGAAATCTTTGTTTGTAATATAAAACTGTAAAGACAATATGGAAGCAAAAAATCAATTGAAATTTAGATATAAAAGCAAAGAAGTCAGTTTTATAGTCATTTTTTTGCAACGGTTGCGCGTATCTCTGAAATACAAACAGCATATTCCAAAGTCCTATTGAAACCTGAAATTCTAAACGTTGAGTAACAATTCGTCTAAAGGAGGTGGAAGAATCGTCAAGGCCGTGCTTTCGTTGCGCCTTCTGGTGAAAAGATATAAAACTAAATTTTCCTCTACTGTAACTCCTCACGTACTCGCGCCCGCTGGAAGCTTAAACTGACAATCATTCTCTTTAGAACATCATAATTATTCTTTTTAATATCCCACGCCGACCAGCTTACTCAAAGAATGTAGAGCTTGACACGAGTCGGTGGTAAAATTTATCAGTTTTTTTTATAATAAATGTAATTCATCATGCACAAAAATAATTTTAATCGGGATGTATGCTACTTTTACTTACTGTCATGGGTTTTTTAATAAAATGTCACACCTAATAAATGGCATATTATTTCAAAATGGGGACTGTTTATTATTAAATAATTTGATAAATTGGTTGATTGAAATCATATTATCGCCGTTTTATTAGGATTGTAATCCATTAGGATTGTAATGAAACGAAGTAATGATCTGACGACCAAACGATCCATAAGCATTCAAAGCATGCCAGTTATTTCCAACCTCCTCCTTCATAAACTAGCAGGAGTCTTCACGCCTAAGGGTACATTTTATAATCAGCTTCGTATTAGTGAAGAGAATTGAATCTGCATGTTGGACCACTTTCAGTTCACCAAATGGATCTAAAATTTGTTATAGATCTGCAATTTTGACGTCAAGACACCCCATAGAAAATTTCATTTATCTATTTTCTTGTGCTTTTAGTTATTGTATTCAGATACACAAAGGCAAACAGTGACAGATTTAACCCAATAATGCCCAATTTACAATTTTGCAATAATATTTTTTATACTAATATTACATATCCTGAAATTAAATGCAGAATTTTAAAAAAAAGTCTGCCTGAAAAATGTGTGTTTAGGGCCATCCTAAACCTAGTGGGTGTATTCAGGCAAAGTCTATTGATGCAAAAAATAAAGCTATCAAAATCTTTATAAAATTTAAAAAAAAGAAATAGACACATATCCTTACTATTGCATTTATTGATATATTTGTTAAATACAAGTAAATTAATTCATAAATAATTTAACCAATTCAACCTTTTCTTCTTCATATTGCTAAAAACTGCTTTCGAGACAGAATTGAAAATAAAAAAAAAACCCCATTATCAACCGAAATCTTGATATGCGCTACCAGCGATTGAATTCTCAAAAATACTTTTTTTGTAAAATTTGTGAGGAAAAAAATAATTCCTGTCAGTTTATGGTACGTTTTTAGATGCGTCCCTAAAAACGAGAGCTAGGCATTAATGGGTTAACCGAAGTTAGACACAGATCTACAATTCTCGCGTGAAGATCATATGCTGAAATTCTCCCACCCAGGTTGTTGCGTTTTTGTGTTATTTACTGCACTTCAAGAATAGAGAGATTGACATGCTGTCATGCTGTTAACACTTTGACTCCTAAGCCTGTCGTAACCGGCCATGCAACTTCTATACTTGTGGGGCGGATTTCGGCCGGTTGCCGTTCCGAAAGGGGGGGGGGAGAAGACAGTTGGGCGAGTGGTCATTAAAGGGGCCCTTAGGGGAGAGATGAGAGATGAAAGGCCTGCCATTCATATCTCCCACCACCCATAGTGAGGGGAAACGGCGGAACGGGGAGGACGAATCTATTACACAGATCAATTAGTAAGTAAACCCGTGTATACGTCTGTACTCAGATTTGAGAACTCTTAGTAGTCAGAGGGTTTATGGATCTGGCCCCAAATTTGACACAGGTCTACAATTCTAGCTGAGTTATTTTCTAGTTAGTCTTTTGAGTTATTGTTTTCGTGCACACGAACTGACAGGCTTGCCTTAGACGAATTAGTCACAAATTTGAAACAGATCTAGAAGTTTGGTTTAACCCCTTAACAGTCGCATTTTGTTTGCTATCTAATAAGATGACCCCTCCTGTTTTGAAATGGGGCTGTCGTTTTCATTCATCTAAGAAGGCATAGAATACTTGAGATGCTTATGGATTCTACGTAATTTTTGTGTCAAATTATAAAGCTAATTAATGATTGCATTTTAGTTCATAAGCCTAAAAATGCGATAATTCGATGTACGTCAATATGAAGGGTGCGATACTGAAGGGGTTAAAGGCGAGTTACCAAGTTTTATCCATTTAGCTCATTGCATTTTTGAGTTACACAGGATGGAAGACATAATTCCAAAAAGGGTTGTTTTTGATCTGCAGGAGGTCTAAAATGTGAAGATGCGTCAAAATCTCGAGGTTGAATTTATTGACGATTGCATCACCTTGTATACTTTGCATACTAAAAAGCCAAAAAACAGCAACTTATTCTACTTAAGAATCTAAGAAAGTCACTCTTGCTATCTAAAGATTGTTACAAAAATCATCCTGTGGCTGTTCGGTGAAAGCAGTCCAACAACGAGGATTACGGAGAACGACGCCTTATTCACAAATATTCCGGACAAACACGAAGCACAGGTAACAAGAAAAACTGCACATGTGCAAATTAGCGTACAAGCAGAGAGCAAATAAGTAATAATAACAGTAACAGCTCTTTCAATAGCACTCAGAGTCTATCAACTAACCAGATCGCACTGCGGACAAAACTCCAAAGAGATTCTTGCACGTAACATGAAATTCTCTAGAAAAATCCAGATCTAGGTTCCTATGAAAGATAGAGCCATAATTCTTGAATTTTCTGGAACCTTCTTTTGTCGTCAATCACCAAGGTCGGGGGTTATTGGCTACTTCCACTCGGCATCCAATAAAACTTCTGTAAGTCTCTCTTTCCAAACATAAAACTAACATTGCAGAGAAGCCACATTACAATATCGTAATGGTATCTTTTTATTATGTAATTTTTCGGTTATCTCTCAAAAATAGGTAAATTCTGATATGATTGGGGGTATCACAAAGCGAGAATTTTTACAACAAAAACGATGTTTTGAAAAAAAAATTATCAATATCTTTGAGTTTTAAAAAATAATAGTGAAAATATATAAAAAGAAAAATATAACTTAAGTTCTCTTTTATTAAATCTCTGATGCGGAAAATAGAATATTTTGAGTTTAGAGTTTTGATGCTTAATTAAGAATTTTCATGTTTTTTTGTTTGATTTCCGCGTGAAAAACTATATTTTTCGGAAAGTATTAATTTGTCAAGGTGAAGAAATCTGAATTATTAATTTAGCAGTTAAGGAAAGTGAGATAAAATTCTCAAAAGGTTTATTTAGGCGTTTGAAGATAGGAAAAAAAACTATGCAAAGGGTTATTTTGATGTCTATTATCTTTGTCCTCTCTTTGGAAGACATTCAAATTAATTTGTTTTATTAAGTATTTAAATATTTTTATTAAGTGTCCCAATACATCCTAGAAGTTATCGAAAGTATAGAAATGTAATGCAATATTTTACTTTAGAGACACAAACATTTTCCTTTATTATTAGTAAAAATGATTATATACTGTAGGTGAGCGCAATGGATATTGCAAATATTCAATGAATTAAGAGGCATTAAAATCTTGCTAGATTTAGAGGAGGTGTTTGATTATAATAAGAAAACAATACATAAATTTTCTTCCACGTATAACAAAAATTTGCAAAAAGATACTCTAAAACTTTTCGTTAACTTCTTATTAAAAATTTCCCTTCATCATTTTTTTTGTTGCACGTCTATTTTTAATTAAAAACAAACACTTTGAAAACATAATGTTTATACCAAGTGTTCCTGGAAAGAGTTCATAAACAGTTTAGTCGGTTTTGTCATTTTTCATCTGTTACATGACAACAAGATTAATTGTGTGTAGTTTTGTGGGACCTTGTAACTTACTTATTAAAAAAACATATCCAATGTTAAAAGATATAGTGATACGGAACTGTAATAGATAATCTGTTTGTGCAACTGCTATGTTTAGGTTGTATCCAATAACCAAATTATTCAATCGGAAATGAAGGCTAGTCAAAATACGCGATAAGTTAATATTTTCAAAGGACAAAATTTGCACCAGAAAAAGAAATGGAACTGTTTTCTGTAAATAACTCACGATAATTCATTACTCGAAGCGATGTTAATTCTTTTGATAGAAATAGTTTGCTTCTTTGAATAATTATTTTCCATCATTCTGTTTAATGAATAGTTGTCGTACAGTTCATTCGTAACGATAATCAGGAGATAAAGTTATTAATTCTCCTCTTTGTAAAACTTTTGAGTTCAATCGGATAATGTTAAACACAAAACATTTAATTACTAATTTTTTTTATGCTTTTGACAGATTAATTACTGAGATGCAGTCATAATGAGGAATATAAATGTAGAAATATTTTTATTATTTTGTCCGAAATTAAAATGCTCGAATGACAAAAAGAGATTCTTCTGAAAGATAAATGGATTACATTTGAAGTTCCTTTTCAGAGAGCTCTGATGCGACTAAAAATGAGGTTTGTATCCCAATTATGTAGTATTTGTGCAAATTTATTTCAATTATTAGACTCAGTTGAATAAATTATATTTTAAGAAATTTTTCAAAATTACTTTCACTCCCTTTCTAAATGTCAATACTAACAGATATTTGTATAAGTTTTATAATTTTTAAAAGGTGTTTTAAAAGATTTTTGCTAAACATATTGAATATTTAACACATGACACATTTTAGTGGTTAACCAGAATTCATTATAATCTTTAACAAGAAAATTTGTAACAGACAAATAAACTGCCTTTAGACGAAACAAACCGCATTAAATGAAAGACACCCAAGGTAACATCTCCGAAAAAAGAAATTCTATTTTTTCTGAAAGGAAATGAATTAATTCGTTAACCGTAATACACTGCTCACAAAAATTACGGGATATTTCAAAATGCGTCTGTTAAGCAAGACAATCAGTAAAGAAAACGACAAGTCAAAGAAAGTTGATCGGTTATGCCAAATGCCAATTCAAATATCGTGATTGAGCAGCAAGTGTCATATTGTTGGGCATGAACAGAAGCATGCCATAATGGACGAGATTTCCATATATTGACTGTTCAGTAGGATGTGTGGCCACCCACGACAGTTAAAACACACTGACAGCAAAGCATGGACTGGATCATCTTCTCCAGTAGTTCTTCTGGGATTTTCTGCCAACCCAAGGTTCCGTTTTATTTAGCAAAAAATTGGCATACGAGCTCAACTAATTTTTGGTTAAACATCTGATTGTTCTAGAAATTTATGCCCTGAAGGTATTTTTCAATTTTTAGGCAATAGTTGCCCGTAAAATATGTATTATGACGTTTCAGATGCCATTTATATTATCTCATACGCAGAAGAACCTAGAGCAGAGTCGGACTTAGTGTGTTCATTTTCTAGAGTAAGAAGTGCTATTTTTTAAAAAAATTACTTTTCAGTTGCTTTAAATTGAAATCAGAGTTTTAAGAACATTCACAGCTCATTTATAATTTCAGGTTATATTTTAATGCTTTGTTGTGAAACTGAAAAATATTATTCTTATTCCTAAATTGTAACTCAATCAATTGCTGTTGCGTGACCTATTCAAACAATTTTAAGGAACTGTCTATGAAGATTCAGTATTCGTTTCTAGTTAGGGAGTGGTGGTGTTCTCAAGATTAGGTAACTAGTAATAGCACACTCTACAGCTGAAAACTCTACAGCTTTTACTTACTCAACAGAAAAAGGCTTTCATCCAAAATATCTGCAATGCTTGAAAAAATTAATGAATTGCATAGCTGCTACGGATGAGATTTTTTTAATATTCATCTTTATTGGTTTTTCTGACAGTTTGGCGAATGTTAAAGGGGTTTATGACAACCAAATTATTTATGAATAATACATCTTTAGTCAAAGTGCAGGAAGATTAATTTGTTTCCTGTAATTACTTTAATATTTTACAGATAAACTAGATGATTCAATTTTAATCAAGTATTTTAAAGCAAAAATCTTATTGTATGGGGTTGTTAGTTTTCGTAAACAATATGAGGACAATATTGGGGTTGTGTAAATAAAAAATGATATGTAGTGATATATGTTAAATTTGTGAGTTTTCATACTTGCGTGCTTCCAAATGCAAATACAATAAATAACATAATTCAAACGATACCTGCAAATGAAACCTGGATACCGAAAAGATACCTGGTTGATGTACTATTTACTGATATGAAACTGTCAATTTTCTTCTATATAAGCATAAGATTGAAAAATTCGTAAATAAATTATCCTAGTCAACTATTGAGGAAACTTCGATAAAAAAAAGATATTCCAACGCAATCCAAAGTGCATCAATAAATCGCAAACTATGTAAACGCAAATGCAGCTGAATCGTATAAAATGAACGTAATAAACAAAAGATAACTTATTCATCCTGAAGAGGAAAGAAATTTTCTGCAGCGATTCAAAAGTTCACGTAATGCTTTTTATTGTCAACTAATTTTCCAAAGACAAGAGGTTCGTGTTACACTTTCCTAACACGAAGAAAATTCTGAGAAATGAAGCACATGACAACACACATTTTCGAAATGCTGTGAAACAGAATAAGTTCATTGTTGAAATTGATCTTACGCAATATATCATGCATTTCAATGAGGTAAAGTCCCAACTTTAAGCAAAGATGGATTAAATTCCTTGAGGAAGAAGAATAAATGAATGGTGAGAGAGATAAAAATTGCTTAGATTGTAAAGTACTCTGATTAACAAAATGCTTTAAAACTATGGTATTTTAATTAAAACTTGAGCTTTTGGGGAAGTATGACAATGTACTGTGAGAAGTTATGTTTCTGAATTTCGAATAAGAAATCTTGTGTAAAATTCACCATCTAAAATTAACTTTGCGTTTCGTCACTATTATCAGCCATTTTTAAATTTGTAATCCTTTTTAATAGTTAGTTTTTATAAACTATTCTTTATGGAGTACCTCTATAATTTTTTAGTTGGTCTACTAAAAATTATATTGGAAAGTATTATCATTTCCATTCGCTTGAATTAATCTTAATTTGGTAATTTGGAATTTAAATTTTTTACAATTCTTTCCACCTATCCTATTGAGACTGCTTCAAGCTTATTTTTGAAACTGCTTTACGCTTAGCTTTTACTGAATTTTAGTTATTAAGATTTCAAATGAAATATTTTTATGATTATGTAGTGTAAATTACAGTTTTGTATGGCAGCATTCCAGTCAAATATTCATCCCGGCAAATCCTTATTGGGTTTCCTAGAAGAAATAAAAGAAATTTAATTTTCTTTCTCACTGCATTAGTGTTATCAGCATTTTCCAATCAATTTAAATATTGATGAATATATATTAACACAAAAATTTACATAGTACTTATTTCGAAATTTCTTTACAACTTAACTTTACATAAAGTTGCAAAGCATGTACAAAAAAAGGATAAAAAGTAAGCATTTCATAAATATCATTTCTGAAATATTGTTCATGACAGTTTGTGTATGCTTTACTTTCCATAGCATAATTACTAATTTTTCTTTTGTGGGGAAAAATACTATCTTATAAAATTTTATTATCGGTTGATTATTCTATAAAAGAAAGGAAGTCTGATAAATAAATCCTTATCAATAGGCCGCGGTGAACAAATGGTAAGATCTCGAATTTTGGGCCGGAGGATTCCATTCTCGAAACCCGATTCCACTGAAGATCTATCGTGTATGGTGCCTGTTGTACGCTAAATCATACGTAGTGGCCAAACGTCCTCCTTCTGGTGTGGTGTGGAAGTTTGGAGGGAGTGCCAGATCAGGTGTCGTCTTCGTCATTTGACCGCGGTTCAAAAGGACGATGTCCGTCCAAAAATATCCCTCGTGTTGCTTCAAACGGAACGTTAATATAATTAAACCAAACTCTCTCTTATCATAATGAGAAATAAGCATTCCTTATTCTCCTTAAGATTGTTCGCTAGATTTTCCTGCCCGAAATAATTAAAGTAAACCTACAATGAGTGCATAAATTAAGCAAGTAATTGATAAGCGATGAATGGACTGTGCGTATCGGAAATATCATATTGCAAGCATTTTCAAAATTCTTTATAATAAAGCAATAGCAAATAACAGCAGATAATTCCTCCTTAATAGAATTTGATACCAATCGCTTTCGATAGATAATGGCCGGTCTTTCAAAATTTCTATCCTCTGGTGGTATAATTGATAAAAGGATAATAATGATATTCTAAAATGATCGCGGATCGAGTTTCTTAAGCAAATGTTGATCATAGTTGCCGTCGTTTCAAAATTAAACCATTATATAGTTTTCGGAACCTTAGTCTTACTTTTCATTAGAAGTCTTTAAATTGTAATTTAAACTTTTCCTTACCCTCCTTGCGAATTGCAATCTTCTCCAATTTATCATCAAACTCGGATCAAATATCTCCTTTTCTACAAATTCTCAATTAAAGACGGAAAGCAATACGATGAACATTTCCTTTAGTACGCTTAATTATGAAGACAACAATAGTCTCCCCAGGTCTCAAAAATTCTGCTTCAGACTTGCTTCTGTCGCCGTATGAGTAAATAAGACAGCCTCCAGCAAAGTTAAAACATCCAGATACTAAATCTCTTACGTCCGCTGTAAGCGGAAGAAAACTGTCTAATCGTTGATCAATTCTCTTTTATCATGGAGTAAGAATCCGTGCTCTCATTTCTGCAGTGGTTATGTGCCGATTTTCTTGAAATATGAAGCGCATGAATTAAAACATTTTCCTCGATTTTTGGAACACAGAATTATGTTTAATTTGAATCCGAAATTTTAAACTTTCATTCACCGTGCATAATAATTTATTAAGAGATTAAAATTTCGAATTTACAATGTTTGCATTAATAAAATGAGATGTTTTATGATTTTTACGTTCTCCCTTTTTATTTGAAAATTCACCATTCAGAGTTTGAGAAATGATTTATTCTGGTAGTTGATGTTAAATATGCATCTGTTTCGATTACATGTTCCATCCCACTGAAATATGCTGCTTTCTTTTTCATCAAAAAATAACTTTTGGCTTCTATTATTATATTCACTAAGCGTATAAGATCGCAATTATTTTCTCTAATTATAAGTTATGAATTATATGCAATGAGCCTTGAAGTGAATTTGTTGTGACTCACCAGCGCTACAAACCGATGTAATATATTGACAATTTTAAATTGCGATATGGCTTGCTAAGCTTTATTCTTTCGAAAAAAATTCGTCGAATATGTTTTTTTATGTTTAATATAGGTTTAAAAATCTTTAATCGGTCTTGGTTAATGATTACAAATTTGATTTCTCTAAAGAAATTTGCGATTATAAAAACTCTTTAAAAATACCTATAAATGTATTCTGGTGTTCAGTCTAGAACATCCGTTTTATTAAATAGTTTATGTTTATTTAGAATAAATGCTATTCCAAGTGTAAAATGCAAAATGTAAGAATAATTTATAATATAATATTTGTTATTTTATGTTAATATTCCACTATTAGTTGTTTACTTTTTATTAAATTTGGAATATAATCAATTCAATAATATAAGTACAATAATAACATAATAAGTGATTTAGGAAGAGTCGTTATGTTCAGGATATTTGTATTCCAAGACCTCCTCAGCAAAAATTTTTCCTATCTCTTATAAAAGTATACCCTCGTTAATCATTTGTCACAATTTTAGTTTAATTACGAAACACAATCAATCTATCACAGTTCTAATCTTTGCTTCTTCGAAACCAAAACAGTTGAACACACTTGATTTGATTAACCAAAGAAAACACACGCCGCACGATAAACACCAGCAATCCGACTAGACAGTCATTTATCGAATTTCATCCCCAATTCCCTAGTTGCACTTCCAAACACCCCTCCGGACCTCCGTCACCCCCTCCACTTACAGCTTATGCATCTGGTAACGGCCCATTACGTGGGAAAAGCATAGCGAAAAGAGGCATGCAGTGGTCAGAAGGAGAACTAATTGAGCAGTGAATATTCTCTCTGCACTAGACGATTCGAAAATGGATATTGGGAACAAGACACGACACATTCGATTCAAGCCTTTCCAAATGGCTCCCTTGTCTCTGAACATTTCCAGAAATTGGACGTGACGGTTAATTTTTGATAACTTTCCAACGTGTGTATCCGTTAACGTAGTGGTCCATTAGTGCTGTGAAATCGATATATCTGTCATTCAGTCATTTTGAATGGGGTCTAATGTCCATTAGCCTCCGAGCTCTGTGAATAGGAGAGCAAGATTTCCCGAAGCGCATCTCTTCATATAAATATCACTGAGGCAATTGACTAAGCTGAGCTATGTCAGTGCATTTGTTAATGAATATCTTGTTTTCTCGAAGGGTTAAAATCGTATAAAGTATTCCGTTTAGCAAATTTCGTGTAAGTTCTTCAGGTAGATTCTTGTGCTTTATTAAATAATGTTTCTAAATTTTAAAGAGTGTTTCCAATATAAATAACAAACGATATAGATATCTGCTTGCTTAACAAAGAAATCTACATGTAAAAAAAAATTTTAAAAGTTTTTTTTCCAAAAAAAAAATAATCATAATGTCACTTCCAAAAAAATAGTTTTAAATTGGATTCAATTATGAAGTTAAGAACTAGCCACCATTTTGTGAATTTTGGGCTGACTAATTTAAATTTTACCTAAACGTATGTAGTTAATTATGAAAAACTGAACTAATTTCTATTGTACAATGCATTGCTTCACTGTAAAAAAAAATCCCGTAAAATTTACGGTTTTAAACTGGCAGCTGGGTTGGTTGTGCAAAACCGTAAAAGTTACGAAGTAAATCCGTAGTCACAACGGTTTTTTACAATATGAAATCAAGTTTTCTCCGTAAAAATGAAGTCATCGAAGTAAGTGACGTCATCGACTGAGTTGAGTTGTTTTTCTCCTTCTGTTCGAGTTGAAACGTCCAGATGTGTATTATCATCATCAATTAGGAATATTACTTAATCAAGGCTTAATTATTAATTTAAATTAGTTTAATTAATTTAAATTTTTAATTGAAGTTACTTGGGCGATTTCGATGCAGGATGGTAACAGAACTTCAAGCGCCTCCGAGGCGGGGATCGAAACCGCGTTCATAGAGTCCGCAGGCAGTCGCTCTAACCACCAGACCACCGGGAACTTCATACACTATCGTAAAAATAATCTGTTTGAGTTTTAAAGTCACTATAGCTCTAGTGGCGCCACCTACTGGTGTGAAAATTAACTATTGCCAGAACACGTATTTTAAGATTAGCTTTTATGACTGGCAACAGGTTACTGCTACATGTATAAACAGTTAGACCATGACCTGTTTAATATGATATTTCATTTAATTCTTTGTTTTAAATAAAAAGGTTTTTTAATGTGTCAATTTTCCTACTAAACGATACGTGCTTCATATGGAAAATGGTGGTTCTGTATCGAATGAAATTAAGTTTTTTCCGCAAAATGTTAAAAGCTACTTTACTCTTCAAACTTCTAAGCTTATTTTGAAAATTAGAGAAAGTATTAGTGGTAATATATTTTTTCTTCCTAAATTATTTCTTTTTTTTTGTTCATGCATAATTAAAGTCAATACGTGCACTTATTCCACTATAGCAGAGATGGAACCCTATTAAAAACATGAAATGAATGCAATAAAATTACATTTAAGAAAAGGGAAAGTTATCGTACGGAAAGCAATACCGTATGACGAAAAATAAAATTTGAACTGACGGTTTTAAACCGTTTATGGCTGGAGCGGAAAACGGTGAAAACAACAAGACAGCTTTAAGCCGTCAAATATACGGAAAAAGACCGGGGAAAAAAAACCGGATATTTTTTGCAGTGTAATGAAATAATCAATCTTGCATCAATGCAGAACTGGAATTTTAATTAAAGCGCATTATAAAAATAGTTGTATCTCAAAATATGCGGATTGGAGTTTGATCAGAAATGCATAACTGCGACCAATTCTACTAGAAAAAGAATGAATTTTAGAAAAGAAATCGGAGGATAAAAATACAGAATTTGCACCTTAAGATTATATTAAACACGTTTAAGAGTAAAAGTGGATGACAATTTGAAATTTAAATTTTAAAATTGTTAACACTCAGAAAGTTTTGTGAATTACCTCGTCTCTTCGAAAGTCATCGCCGTTGCTTTCACTTTCTGTATCAAATCTTGTCTTCTTTACCCGCTACTCTCGTTGCACCTTTTGGTGGCCGGTGACCACAATAAGGATTTTTTGAATGCTTTAACGTTAGAATATTAATGTAATAAATTGGTGTATTCTAATTAAATCCTTTTATCTATAGTTAGTGACGTCTACTGCGATAATTTCAGAAGCATTCAAGAAATTGTGTAGAATTAATCAAGTTTCATATCATTTTACGTATAGTTCATCTCTGTAAATTCTGAAATTAAAAATTTATTAAGAACTCATTAGAAGAAAAATCATATTTTAAATAAGAATCAATTAAAAGTTGTCAACATTTGTGTCGAAACTACGTATTTCTTTAAACTTTCACCCGGACGCTTTAAAGTATGATTCAAGTTTCTTGAAAAACGCTTTACAGAGATTCTTTTCTCATTTAAATTCCGAAAAAGGCTCATTTTATCCTTAGAACGCAAGACTAAATTTACAGAGTGATTTGTAATCATATTTCGTATTTGGCCATCCAAGGAAAGATTTGTAGATGCAGTGTAAAGTTTTCAAAAAAGCTACTAATGCGAGAACCTAATTTAACCGAATCATTAGTTATCGTGGTTTAAATTATAAATATAGTTTCATCACCCCTTTAAACTCGCTTATTATTTATTTCGTTAAGGAATTTAATTTATCAATAGGCGTTATGAAAATAAGATTTCAGGTTTCATTTTATTTTAGTTAGTTATGAGTTTTAAGGCATTGCGCTAATATACAGGGTGGTCATAAACTATTGGATATATTTAAAATATTAATTAAAAAATTAATGTTACAATTACGGTTTTAATGTAGGACTACGTTCCTCCCATTGGGGTCTCAGGAAGGAATTTGATTCACACGCCAAAACGCCACAAAATCGTTTTATGGGAGATCCTCTATATATCGGTAACTACATATGCTAAAAACATATCCAATGTCTTATTTTAGAGATAAAGGGTAATAACAGAAGTTACAAAAAAAATTTGAAAATCGGAATTGTAGTTCAGCGACTACTGGGTCGCATGGTTGGGCAAAAAATGCACATGAATTGGTGACGTGATCCTCTATATCTCGGTAACTATATACGTTAAAAACATAAATAATGTCTTATTTTAGAGATAAAGGGTAACGACAGAAGTTAAAAAAATTGAAAATTGGTATTGTAGTTCAGCGACAACAGGGTCGCAAAGTTGGGCAAAAATATGCATGAATTGGTGACGCTATCCTCTATATCTCGGTAATACATGCGTTAAAAACAATTAATTTACAATTAATGGTCTGTCGCGTTGTATACTATCTTCTGTTTACATTCATCTGGGAGTAGATGCATCCCATTTGAAAATGTTCTTATTCAGCGCACTTATAAAATATTCAGAGACAAGTTTGCTGATCGAGGAAGAGTTCCATATAGATAAAGATGTTCCAATTATTGTTACGGGTGACTTTAACCCTTTATCTACGGAAGGTACTTTAAAGTTCTGCTTTATCACGTTCATATCTTCGCAATATGACCGTTTTTCCTGACAGTATTCACAAGAACATGGAAAATGGAGTTTAAATAACAAGCTGTAAATTGCAGCTGAAGGCTAGAAATTAAAATTTTTCAATTATTAATTAAATTAATTAATTAATTTTAATTAATTAAAAATGTGTTTTCCTCGTTCTCAGGGTTATTCGACATAAAACATCATCTAATGATTAAAAAAACAAAATTAAAAAGTTGCTAGTAGGTCAATTTGGTAAATAAAGGGTTAATGTAGATGTCAAAAAGAAGGAGAAAGCGTTCGGTTTCTTGAAGAAGAATTTTGATTTGAACATGGTGCCAACACATGTTGCGAAATGTCAATAGGTGGCGCTGCGAGCGCGGAAGTAAAGAGTTAAAAAGAATTTGTAATGAATGATGTATTAATGGTTTAGAGTTTTGGTTCGGAGTTCGAGGAATAATGGCGTAATAAGTGCTTTAATCTGTGTTTAATGTTCTTTTTTGTGTGTGCTGTAATGTGTCGTCTAATCTATGCAATAAACATTTAAAATGCATAACCTGCGTTTTGGATCTGTTGAAGTCTACCGAAATACCAAGCAGCAAACTAGATAATTATCGTTGTGATAAATATTCGTTACTTTCGCTAATTTCGTTTTCGCACCATATTAGTTTCGAGAAAACACATTATCCTAGTACTCTGAGGAATTCATATATTTATTCAACTTTTACAAGAAACATTAGTCTCGAATTATTAAATTATGTATGTTACTTTTGATATCATCGACGATCCTACCCAGAATTGTAATATATCCACGCACGATTGAAGAATTCAAAACAAAAGAATTGACATTGTAATATATATTGCTAAGAAATAAAACAATTTTCATTGTAACCTTAATTTCATTTTATTTCGCCAATTTTCCATAAATTAGTATTTCAGTGAAACAAAAGCGAATTGAGAGTAACTTCGAGAAACAAAAGAAAATTGAGAGTAAATTCGAGAAACAAAAAAATTGAAAGTAACTTCGAGAAACAAAAGAGCATCACGAGTAACTTCGAGAAACAAGAGTACGGTGAGTAACTTCGAGAAACAAAAGGGTATCGATAGTAACAAAAAGAAACCGAAAAACTTCGAGAAACAAAAGAGTCACGCGGCTAAAGGAGTCTTAGGCTTTTAACATCAGCGGCTGTTTGAAAAAGACAGCCTTCCGTCATTTTTTAAAAATGAGAGCGCATCTTTAAAAGTTTTTTTCCAGATAGGTAACGCGCCGATACTGTGGTCTAGGTGCACGTAAATTATTGGAAATCTATTTTTGAGAGCCATTATCTGCGAAACGATTAAAGCTAGAAGAAAAATAAAAGCATGCTTTGTAGGGAATCTTATGATCTTTAAGTTGTTATATCAATTTGATATATTAAATAAAAACTAAAGTAGGAAACAAGAAAACGCGCACCGGCTTCTGCAGATCGGTAGCCATTGGGTATGAAAATCTCTCTCTGTAGCAAATTTAGAACGCTATATTGGTACGCCACCTATCAGAAAAACTTCTTGATTTGCTTTCTCGTTTAAAAAAACCCAGTTGTAACATTATTAGCTTTTGAAATGGGTTCAATAGTTTATTACCACCCTGTACATTACAGAAGTGGTATTATACTATTTGGTATTATATTGCACTCATGATATATGATTGAAACAACTTAAGACTTATTTTGTATGTATTTATATTTTTCAAATTTGATATAGAAAATGAGAAAATATGCATCCGTTCAAGAAACAACTTCTATAAAAATACAGACCTTTTATCTTTACCTCACAAAATCACAAAATGAATACTGCGCTGTTTCATATCATTATAGAAGAGTCAACAGCATTCAAATTTTATGAAATTATTCCTTTTTCAAAGTAATATATTTTCAACTAGTAGATTTCTATATAAGACTTGGGACATCCCATATCCAATCATCAGAATATCTAAAGCATTGAACGTCTCATACAAAATAAGAAACAGTTTACCCTCCTTGGTGTCATTTATTGGAAGAATCTTTTTTAGTAGTACGAATGTTTGTCGAATAATCGACATTTTTTGAACATACGCCTAAATGAAACAGACCCTGGAGAGTGTTTAAAATAGTAATATAAATTTATATCAGTAGAATAGTTTCTGTCGTAATCAGTCTTATTACATTTTTACAAACAAAGAAGGCTAGTTCTTTTTGAATTAGAAAAAAATGCAGATAGGAAAAATAAAAAGAAACATTTTGTTTAGTTGCATTTTGAGGGGCTATTATCTAAAATGGGATCCATTTTAATGTTGATATTCTGTATTAGGGAATTGTCTTCTTAAGCGTTCTCTGTTGCCAGTATCTATATTAACCCTGAAAATTAACTCCTGTTAACTATTAAGGTTTTCGAAGCACAAAGGCAAAATAGTGTCTTTTTATCCAAGATAATCTTAAAAATTCATGAGAAGTTCTGAAACTTATACAAGTTCCTTTTCATGTTCTCATTTAAACCTGCTATATAATTAATATTTAAACATTTCTGTATAATAATCAATTCATCTTCCTTAATTAATTAACCAAGAGATTTTCACAAACATCACATGTTCAATTTACACACTTTGTGTAGTCTAGCCGGATTTCTCAGAAACAAATTGCAAACTGTAATTAATTAACCTTCAGAAATTTGATCAGTAATCTTTCTGCTATTGAAACATTTTAATTACGAGTCAACTGATCCCACAACTTCTAGTTTCGGAGTTTTTTGTTCATTATGACTTCGGAAGAAGAATTAATGAGTCAAAACATAAATGCAAAATTAGTTATGAAAAGTTTGATTTTATGATTATTTGATAGCACTCAAACGAGTTACAAAGAGCTAAGTAATATTTCTACCTCTAAATTATCCCCACGAATTAACTTCCTACATTATTTATTAATCTGCATGAGAGAAACTGAACACTGATTTTGAAAAAGTATCTTTCTGTTAAAATATTAACACCATATTGAGTAATTAATCACTTTATGCCAGTTACGCAAAAACTTTCACTTTATTTTTTTGTGGAAGGTTTTCTTATCATCTGAAAACCATTAGCGCGTCATGTATTTTAACCCTCTAAGCGCTTGAGCCGTAACTTTCTATTTTTCCGCTGTTCATGCCCATAAAACATATAATTGTTTGAAAACATATAATTCATTCATAAACCTTTTAATGTTTCGAAATCATATAATTCATAGATAAAATATTCTTAGGAGTTCAGAGACTTGATTAACCACAAAAAAGATCGAATTATTCATTTTAAAAACTATTGATTAAGATTTTAAAGCTATTTGGATGAAATAACTTACCGCTTAGAGGGTTAATAAACTTTCGATTCCACTTGGTCGGTCTCGATATAATATGTGAGCTGGAGATAATATTTGTAGTGGAACACTGAATGATATGAGCACCAACTCCCCTCAAAATATCTCCAGCCGTTCGTAAAATACATACGGTAAGGTCAGTTATCTTCATAAATAATTAATCAGGAAATATTTAATCATCTTATTTTTATTTGACAGGATGAAACCTGTGAAAAAATTTCAAGTAAATAGGTTAATATATCATACATTTGTGAACGGCTCAACCCCAACCCTTTCTAGAAAGTTGTCCGTTGGTGCTGATTTACTCCAGCAGCACGTTTAGTCACTTAGTGGGAAGCTAATTCTCCACACGAAGTTTAACCCTCTAAGCATTTTGTACGTATTTTTCCTTTTCTCACATTGAGTTCAAAAGCAGATAATTCATGTTTATATGTATGATTTCTTAAACTACTATGGATAAGATATTCCTAAGATTTCAGAGACTTGATTAAATGCAATAAAGATCCAATTATTAACTTTAAAAGCAAACTGTTAAGACTTTAAAGCAAGTACATCAAAAACGCTAACCGCTCAAAATCGCCTAAGCCGTTCATAATTTATCATGGAAAAAACATACATCCACACACACTTATAAATGGTGAATTTCTTTTTAATCGCAATTTTATTTTAAGCTTTAGAAAAGAGGAGTATTTAAAATATTTCCGAAAAATTTTATTTCTCACCAACCAGAAGGAGGATATCTTGAAAACTAAACCTATACCAAACTCATAAGCGATTAACAAATTACTCTTTTTAAAAAGTCGAGAAAGATTCAAGCCCTAATGGAAGCAAAAATATCACGTTCATTCCTTCATTTAATCCCATTAAACTTAATATCTCCGAAACGAGCTATTTACTTATAATGAGTTTTATTCCTTATTCGGATTCATTCATAACTGGAATTCCAATCTATAAAAGTCGTGATTGAACATAAAGAGCTCTGTTTACCTCCATAACTTCTTTATACAGAATTAAATGGAATTTTTCTACCATTTGAATTACCGTAAATGAAACGAAACTCGAAAGTTTCGAATTGAGTTTTTCTCCCTTTTCAATTATTTTCAAAGCATTTCGAAACGCATTAAACATATATAAGGAAAATTCCAGATGAATTAAAGATTTTATAAGTCATTAAGCTTTCTTTGTTTGAGTTCGGTGGTAATGGAGAGAAATTCAATAATATTTTGTAAATTCCAAGATGCGAGATTTCATTTTTGAAAACTGATTTTGTGAGATAGATGGTGTGAGATGCGTTACCTAGATTAGATTTTGTGATATGCAAAATCTAGTGCGGAACTTTTATTAACTTTTTTTAAAAAACCAGTTCGTATGTTTTTTAGAAAACTATTTTCAATTTTTCGAATGCATTTTCCTAGAAATTCTAAAAAGGTGTTATTTTAAATGACAATCGTTGTGGTAATTTATGTGAACAACGTGATCTTGAAGTTGATGCATTTACAATGTATTGCGATGCCATAAGTGCCAACAGATTTTCATTTCTAGTTCACCTGACAGATACATAAAGGCACTTTGCTGTACCCCAGAAGTGCTACAGTTCCATCTGTTTCGAGATCTTTAGGGCGTCCCACATTATTTTTCATCCAAACAGAAAGTAACTCTCACTAAATGGATTGCAATACGCTCAAATGCTTCCTTCGCCGGGTTAACCCCACTATCTCATATACAGGGTGCCCACTGAAGTCCCTTACCACCCTTTTAACTACCGAATGGCTGGAGCTATCTTCATAAGAGTGGTGTCTAGGTATGGTAAAGTGATTATGAGCTACTGGATGAAGCCACTTACAGCTCCACCTGGTGGAAAACGGTTGAGTTAGCATTATTATCTCTAAAACGATACGAGATAGAAGACAAAAGTGAATTACAAAGTTGTAAAGCATTATTGATTTAGTACAAAAAGGCACCTTGTGGACGTAAATGCTTAGAACACAACGAGTAAAACACGTATTTGTTTGTTAGCGATTTCCTACACTGAGACGTGACAAAACATTTTTAGAAAGAAAAAAAAACTAGTTATCACAAGATACATTTATTTTCGATGTTCAAACTTCTCTCCGTTAGCTAGATAACTAGTTTTTTTTTTCTTTCTAAGAATGTTTTGTCACGTCTCAGTGTAGGAAATCGCGAACAAACAAATACGTGTTTTAAACGTTCTGTTCTAAGCATTTACGTCCACAAGGTAAATTTTGGACTAAATCGATAATTATCTACATTTTTGTAATTCACTTTTTTCCTCTAACTCGTACCGTTTTAGAGATAATAACGCTAACTCCTCCGTTTTCCACCAGGTGGCGTTGTGAGTTATTTCATCCAGTAGCGCATAGTCATATTACCATACATAGACACCACTTTTATGAAGATAGCTGAAGTCATTCGGTAGTTAAAAGGGTGGTAAGGGACTTTAGTGGGCAGTCTGTATAATATAATCGTTGGATCGTTTCTGATATCAGAGGTGTAAGGTTTTTCTGTTTAGTTAAAATTCTTCGATTTTGTATATAAAACTGAAATAATAAATAAAAAACGCACTTTCTGAAAATATCAGGGTTTTCCCTAAAAACCATGCATGCTTCGGCCCTGTAGATTGTGTACATCTTTTGTTGTAATGCTGAAATAGAATTATCTATGTTACAATCCTAAGATGAAATATAATTTTGAACAATTATTAATCAAAGAGATATCAACTACTTTCTGGCAAATATGTGTGAATGTGTATTTATGTAGGAGAAACCGATCGACCTCTTTTATAACTCACGTCCCCGATTTTCTTTTTAATCTACATCTGCATAGCTTAGAAGTGGTATAAAAATGTTAAAGAAGTGTATTTGCTTGTGAAATTTTAGAGGAATGCTACTTTTATTCAGCCAAAACTTTCTTTAAATTTGATAACTAAATTTACTAATTTTTCATGGCTGCTAATACTTTTGCTACTGCTATATTGTAGCAATAGGAGACGAAAAAAGAGCAGTGAACTAAAATATTTCAAATTAGAATGAAAAATTCAGAGATAGAACAAGATAGTATAAATTTTCTTGCATTATTTAAAACAAGTATATGTCTTAAAGTGCAGCTGCCATTCCCCAATAATTTTTTCTAAACTTTAATTTCTTTGTCGAATTTTCATCTGTGACAATTCCAGCAATGATAATTCAGATTTGGAATTTGCACTAAAAAAATAACGCTTTCGAGGAAAGAAAATTCATTCTTAAAAATATTGTCGCAAAGAACTGTAACGTAAATACGAAATTAATGTAAAATAATTTAGTTTTATTATCTCGGTTTCTTTAAGAGAGGAGAATTGATCTTTAAAAATGTCAGTAATTTTCTAAGGTTTAAATTCAACATAAACTTGTTGTTTGAAGAAAACCAAGGTTTTAATTAAATTTGTATCCCTTCATCAAAAAGGGATTAGTTTAATAACAAAGGATTAAATGTCAAATTAAATTTTTTTCAGTCTAGTTTCTCAGGATAAAAAGTTTTAAATATAACACATACTTCAAAATCTTCTGTCAGAAGTTTAAGGAATTTTTGTAAAAGAATCTTAGAATAATAAGCCATCAAAGATTCTAAAAAAATCAGAATTTTTTTCGTTTTTTTTACAGAAAAGGTTTAAATGGTTAAAGTATTCTAGCAAAAAGCGCTTTTCTTGAATTTTTCTTATGAAGAAAGATATAAAAATAGAGAAAAGTTTTAGAATTTCGGGATGACACTGTCTGATTTTTAGATTTAGTATTACTTACAGATTGTGACTTTTTTATATTTATCTTGAATTTTACATCGATTTCATCATTTTGCTTCGAAGTGGGACGTTAATATAACTGAATCTAAATATCTCGGATATAACGCAAATATTACTATTTCATTGAATCACGGCTAAAATGAATCCTGTATAGATGAAAGATAAGTCTCATATCTTAACCCTTTGCACTCCGAAAGACAATAAGATGCATAATTATAGACGTTTGAGTGTAAGGATTGATTTAACGTTTTATGAATCTGAAAAATATCGATATTACTTTGTTTCAATTCCTAAAAATTAATTCGCGTGTTTTTGCTATTATATGGTTCTTTTATAATTAGAGCTATACAGAAAGATATGTAAACGATGTATCATTCAGAATATTGAGTCTGACTCAACAGAAGAGTACAAAGGGTTAAGTTGCACTCCGAATCTATATCTCAGAACACCGTCAATCAATGTTCCACACTGCAGCAGTAGATACTAAAATATGTTATATTCAGTTTGACTCAAGAAAAACGAAATAAAACTTAAAAAATAGTATAAAGTTTCTGAATCTGAATTTTGTCTCTTGAAATTAGTTTTAAAAATTCGAAAAATGTCTTCAGATGAAACTAATTATACTTTACTGAAGTGAGCTGACAGTCTCAGTTTTAAGGTCTTAAATGCGTAGATATCACATTTAAATTAGTCTCCAGTATTTTCAATAACTTGTATCTTTTATTTTTGCGTTAGTAGCTTATTTAGGCGATATTTGGATCCGTTATGGTTAAGGTCCAGGCCCCATATGCCGAAACTCATGGGTTGTTAAAAATTGTCTGCACTAATGCTGTATGAGACGTGGCACATAAAACCTCCTGTAAGTAAATATCTTTGGCTATTTATATTCTCAGCAAAATTGGAATTGTGGCACAAGTACTCCATCGTGAAAGAAACACTTTTTGTGGTAAGCCGTGTTTTAAAAGTAAGCTATGGTAGCTGCTAAAAGGAAAGCCGGCTAATGATTGGTTGTCACTATTGATGAAGTATCACAACTGTACGAATCATTATACATCACGATACAATTTCCGAGAGCAAAACACTGAGCAACACTTCATTTCCTCTGTGAAGTTTATTTATTTTTTCCATCATCTATCTTATTTTAAAAACAATTACCGCTTAAATCTTCTACTTTTTTAGTAAAATTAAAAATATAACCTCACCAGGGAAAGGTATTTGATCTAGAATTAGACCGTTGCATCATATTTCATCTTCTGAATACCTGTACTGACGCAATAGCTGGTAAGTTTTTTAAGCTTAAAAATTTTTAAATAATTAAATATAAAATTTTTCCTTTTATCATTTCAATTCAACAACAAAAAAGTAACAAATATAATTTTTTTTTAAATTCAAAGATTTTAACTTCCTTTAACAGTTATTTTTCTAGAACAGGAAAAGGATAGGAGCAGCAGGTACGTCTTATCACATTTATATATTCTCAATGGAAGAAAGAGAAGCTGTTTTCTAAGAGTTTCACTCTAGAAAATAGCCACATTCAGTCTCAAATTATCCTCGAGAAAATGACCCCACTACTCATTACAATGATACAGCTTCCACGATTCCGAAATGTCAATTAAGTAGCCTTTACTCATTAGATGAGAATGCGCAGCAAATCCATTAGCCTCAAGTATTTGTTCTAAGCAGAAGTTCTTCATTTTTAGAAAAACTTGACTATAAAGTATAAAAATATAACTAAAAGAGTTATTTTCATTTTACTTTTGGATTTTATAAATGATTATCGCTTTCGTTTGTTGTGTTATAATTGGCACTTTTCTTGGGGGAAAATGAATCCCCGTTCTCTGGAAAAATTATCCGTCTTTTTTCCCCTCTCATTAACTGTAATTTTTCTTTTAAGAGTTGTGTTCTTAGAAAAGTATTTGCAACTCGAGAAACAAGCTATGAATAAGATTTGTGATATTGAAATGGGTAATTTTAATAATAATAATGTTCTGAAATATCTATCTTGTTTATTGCACCAAACAAAAGAGAGAAATATGTTTGTATTTGTTTCTAGTTTCTGTCCTGTGCAGGCCGTCTGGATTTAAAACTAATATCACATAAATAATCGAGTGGAAGAAAAATATTACGAAGATGTGTTTGGCCTGGTATGTAGAGACGCACACTGAAGTGCCAAAAGTCGTGGGATAGCAGCATGCATGCATACAGACGGTAGTAACATCACGTAAGAACTGTATAAATAGGAATTTCCTGGTCAGAGCTTTCATTTGTAGACTTCGAGGGATTCACGTGAAAAGTTTTCTGGTATGATTTGATTATGGCTCCACGATAGGGATTAACAGACTTTGAACGCGGAATTGGAACTAGACGCATGGAACATTCCATTTCGGAAATTGTTTGGGAATCCAACATTCCTCGATCCTCAGTGTCAAGAGTGTGCCGAGAATCTATAATTTAAGGCATTAGCTCCCACAATGGACAACGGAGTGGCCTACCGTGTCTATTTAATAACGGACGCCAACGACTTGCACGTAGAGTATTGTAATGTCTTGGCCTAGGTGTGACCAAATAAATTCAAGCTTAGGTTGGCCTAAGTACATTTATTAATACAGCAATAATTAATAGACACTTCTCGCAGAGAAGTCTTGATTAAATATGATTATTTACAAAGTAATCAATAACATCATAGTTCTAGAACGTCAAAGTTCCATGGCAATTAGTCCCTAAAGAATTGTATTCACAGGATGGTTAGCTTCCACCTATCAATGTGATTCCGAACCACGAGACTACCAGGAGTGCTCGCAAGCTCATGAGCCGAGAGTTCGGGGATGCCAATTCCTCGGGGTTGCCTACCAAAGTCCAAATTCAGTCGGGACTTTCAATCCGCTGATCACACAGCTCTCTTCGGTCCTCCGGAGCCTGAAACCTAGTTCGAGACTCCTAATCCGTTTCTCTCCGCCGTCCTTCCCTCGAACATTCAGTTCTTATTCATCCCTTCAGGGGGTGGAGCTCCGCCTACCCTTTCCTACATTGGATAATGGTACTCTCGTTGACCAACAGCTCACCTTCCTAGTCGTCAACCCCTATTATGGGAAGGTTCTTGAGTTTTCGCCACCACCGGCCTATTCAGGGATGACACCAAAGGGTACCGCTAATGTGTTCGCTGACAGTGATGGATTCCTCGGCATTGCGGCGGCTCTCTGTGTGAAGCCATTTCTTTGCGCACGTCTCGTTAGCGATGTCCAGGTGCAACTGTCCTGCTGTTTACCGCCAATATGAAAAGGGACGGCACTCTTTTTCTCATGGGAACATTGCTCGCGGGAAGGAAACCTAACAGTAGTAATTGTTAACAGACAAGCAATACTGCGTCAAATAACAGCAACAATCAATGTGGGACGTACGACAGACGCGTCCGTGAGGGTAGTGCAGCGAAACTTGTCATTTATGGCACATGACAGCAGAAGACCGACTCGAGCGTCTTTATTAACAACACACCACCGGCTGCAGAGCCTTTGCTGGTGAACATATTGGTTGGAACCCCACCCCAACTCAGCCTACCCTGAAGAGTGCAAGGTCAAAAAAGGCTGGAGAGGAAAGAAAACCGTCCATCAGCACGCCGATGGCGTCCCTGGCAAACTCCAGCTAGCCAAACAACGTCAGCACATCAAAGTCTGCCAAGGCAGCGCGCTCCGTAGACATGCCATCGCCTAGTTTCCTGCGTATTTATTTAATTTCAGATAAAAATTTGCAGGCATCGCCTTGAAGAGTGGGGTTGCTTAAACACGGAGACGGGGGGGAATTGAACAATTTCTCGCCCCATACTGGTAGGGAGAAATAGATGTTAACAAAATGCTCAACCCACCTAGTGAGGAGAGTTTTTAATTACGTGTTTGGTTCTCACTTTATAAAAATGTATATTCTGTTCAGGGAAAGCATAATAATTGTTAAAAAGACACAGAACAGAGGAACAAAAAGGCAGCTGCTAAAATTTACCGTAAAAATTCAAATGAAAATACGACTGGTAAGTTCATGGATGTGACAGACGGATGCATCAAAAAGCATAGATACACTCTTAAACTTAAAAATCCAGACGAAAAACGCACACACAACATGCAAAGCCAAAACACCTTTACGAACCCTGAAGGAAAAACTCAAAGTAAAGAAGAAAATAAATCCTTATATCATAACATCTCCCACACAAAGAGACCCAGTGGCCCGAGCTCCCCAGATGCCTGAATAATCAGAAGTCACTTTAATAAGATTGTATTTAAGTAAAAGATAAAATTTTTGCTAAAATCAAATATTAGAATCAAATTGTATTCTAAAATAAATACCATATATTATAAGATGAGAACATTTGCTGAAAACCTTACAACAAAACAACACCTTAAAGGACTTTGTCTGTTTCCTAATTTCTGCATTATCATTTTTTAAATTTACAAATCAGCATTTTTTTGGCCGCATCTTATGGTCTTTTCAAATGATATTTCTTCGTAAGTGGGCAATCAAACATATAATGGTTCGCATAGCCATTCTACCACAAATGCAATCCTGGGTGTTAATCAACTGAAATCTATTTAAGTAGTAAGGAAATAGTCCATGTCCGTTAAGAAAATAAATTAAAATTTTAGGATACGTTTAAAACTCTCTATCCATTTTGTTCACAAGTGTCCCAATTCTCTCGATTGAGCTCAAATTATATTCATTCCAGTATTTATTCCATTCCTCTATCACATATTGATTTAATTTTAATTTAACTAGCGAATATGGTGCAGGAAAATCCAATTGAATAACCTTCTGTTGGAGCCTCTTTAGCCAGGTGATGAACCTTCTCATTGCCTGGGTTACCAACATGATCCTTCACCCAGGGTAAGCAAACTAACCACCTTGCATTATAAATATTTTCCTTAATTTTATTTTCGAATTCGGTTCTGGGCTTAGAGCTGATAATTTTATCAATTGCCGATTCGCTGTTAGAATAAGTATTAATTACGACTTTATTTTGTAAGGTCCAGGCCACCGCAAAATCAATTGCAGCCAGCTCGGCTTGAAAAACAGAGTTATACGTTTGCAATCGGAATTTATGATTTTCAGTATTAATGTTATTTTTGAAAATACATTATCCTATATCCACGAGTAAGTTTCAATGAAAACGTACGCTGTATGGAGTGTACATACTTAACTTGTGTTCGAGTATATAATAAATGTTATGAAATTGTAAAGGTCATATATTTCACAATTCGCATTTTTACATATGACAATACATCTTTTCAATATTAATTGGTTTATATGCTTTACTGTACACAAAAGTAAAAAAAAATATTGTAAAATTTTACAGTACACATAAGAAAGATGAAAGTATAAATAAAAAATATCTATCAATGCAGGTTTTTGAAATGGTTCATAATATTTTAAATATACGATGCATATGTGCGTTTAATTATGATTCTAGATATTATTTTTCAGCATTATTTTAAAATTTTAAATTTATTTCCTCGCTTTAGGGTTAAAAAAGATATGAACTCATTTCCGAAAAATTCAATTTCTCACCAACCAGAACGCAGATATATAAAAAAAATTAACAAATTCTCGACAGTTTATTCTTTGAAAAACGTAGAGAAAGACTAAAATGTTAAAGGGAGCATCGATTTTATATTCATTATTTTAGTGTAATCCCATGAATATTAATGATCTCCAAAAGAAGCTATTTACCTATAACGAGCTTTATTTCTGAGTCTGATTTATTCATAGCCCGAATTCCTCTCTATAGAAATTGTGACTGAAAATAAAAAATTCCGCTTACTTCCATAACTTCATTATATATTTTTAAACGGACTTTACTATGTAATGAATTATCGTAAATGACGTAAGTTGAATCTACATCCGAATTTTTCTTACATTTCATACTTTCAAGCACTTTAAAACGCATTAAACTTATGTATTGAAAATATCGGATTAAGTAAGGCTCTTATATAAGTTGAAAGGGTTTCTTTGTTCGAGTTAAACTTCTTTCAGTTAGAGGATCTTTATAAATCTGCGTTATTAAAACGAGGATCTGACTGCATTAAAATAGAATTCAGAAAAATAAGAATTTCTTTTATGCCATTTGTTTTCATCATAAAATGTCTTGCTTTCCTATGTCTATGTTTTGCATCTTTCTAACTTAACACTGTTCAACAAAATTCCTTAAATATGTTATGTATTGATAATTACTACATTAATTATTTAATACGACTAGAATTATTCCGAGGTTTTCACGGTTTCCGAGAATAATTGAGCTTCATTAACAGAGAGTGCCGAAACACAGAATGGAATTATTGAGAATTCAATTCTAAGGATGGACAAATTCGTATGGCATTTTAACATCATTAGTTTAAAATATCGAAATACCCATGAGACTGGATCGAAACATGCCATCAAATAAGCGTTTTCATGGCCGGAGGGACATCAACCATGTAGCCAATTTCTCCAAGTAAATTTCTACACCAGAGTAAGGCTATTACGTGCACGGACAATTATATAAGTATTTAAATGTGCAATTGTTTTGAAATGACCTCAACTTAAATTATTACAATTTCCATCAATAGTTTAATTTCCCTTTAGTTTTAAGCAATTATCTCAACATCTTGAATATTCATCTTTTCATTCATACTTTAAAAAATGAGGATCAGTCGAGGTAATCATTGCAAATAGCCATGTGTGTAATTGTAAATAGCCATATAAGCTCCCTAGTATGATTTCGATAAATTTAAAATCAGTGAAAACTAACTTTGTAAGGCTGTGGATGCTCAGGTGGTGAATCTTGCGTTTTCAACAGCCATAATTGGCAATAACCTTATATTTACAAAAGTAATTTCTTTCCAAATAGTGAAAATAGAGTTTTATTGTTTCTTTCTCACTACAGTTTATGTTAGAAAAGAAAAGATAAATAGTTCTTGTTTTTCCTTGTTGCGATTTCTTATTAATTTCCTTAAAATAATATTACTGAATTCCAATTCTATCTATTTTTGTCGTTCTGTTATTCTATTCTTATAGCAATTCCAAACCTTTGAAGGGCAGAACATTTTTTATACTAATTCTCAGATGAACAAACGTCTTTTATTGCTTTATTCTGTAATACGATCGTATTTCATAGATGCTTACTCAAGTCTGATCTAATTTTTTTTGTGTGTGTTTATAGGTCATAAAATGCATCTAACAAAGAAAAGAAAGTGTTAAGCAGGCCATTCATCTGTTGTTCCTCCCATTTCATTTGTCCCATCACTGGTTTCTTCCTCCCCACCCATTCAAGTCGAAAAATCATGCGTGTCATTCATCTAGCTCCAAAGTGCGATACAACCGCTTTTCACCCCCCTCTCACCGAGGAACTTGATGTTCCAAAGTGTGTTTGCGGTAAGGGGGAGCGATCTTCTCTCCCCTTTTCTACAGCTGCTCTTCGATCTCCCCTTCCGAGGATTTCGGATTTGCTAATCGCTATCCTCTAAGCAGGGTCCCGATCCATTCAAGCCTTTGACGCACCGACTAGCCTCGCGAAGGGTCTTTCAAAAAAATTGGCGCGCGAACTGCCGGATTTCCGCTTGTTTGGAAATCCGACTTCTACTAGCCGCTATTCTAATTTTCATAGGCTTTCGACCTTGAAGATAGTTTTTTTTCTTTCCCGCGTTCCAAAATTTCTATTTGGGATTTGAGATGAATGACCCGTTTTACTCTCTTCTTCAATTTGGACGACTAGGAAGTGACAAACAGGAACAATACATTCAGGAAACTCAAAAGCTTATGGAATACCAGTATCGCAATTTACCATAGAATTACTGATTGACTGATATTTTTATGGCACAAAAGCCAATACTGGCCAAACTGCGACAAACACACGATAGTTTAAAATATAAATTTTAATTCATTAAAATAATAGAGGTACTTAATTGTAAAAAACGGACAAAATGCTATGAGATATCAAATGCTACGCATAAAGTAAATGTAATGAACAAATTAGAAAACGATGGCATTGCAAGGTTCACCTAATATACCTCCTAAATCAGCATAAGCATTTCCAATTACTCTACTCGTAAAAAGCTTTATCATTTTTACAAATATTTCTGCACAACCCTGCAAACCGAATTTGAAGAGTTAACATGGAATAATTTTCTTCTTTTCTCTTTATTTCGTTAAAATTAAAAAGTATTTTGAAAAAGTCTCATTTTTCTCGTTTCTTTTCTTTGAATCGAACAGAGTGTTATTGTTTCGAGAAATCTAACGCAGTTAATAAAATTTGTGGTTACTCATTAAAAAGGGATTAATATGATAACAAAGGATTAATTTCCATTTTAAAAAAACTGTACCCGTCTGGTTCTAAGAATAGAAAGTTTGAAAAGTGTTACTTGCCTGAAAAACATAAGACAGAAAGTCAAGATTTTTTTTGTAAAAGAATCTTATTTATAGAAAACTATACAAAATTAAATTAGTTGTTTGAAATTAAAATTGCAAGGGTAGGTCTCCTATGAGGTTTAATTTTAGTTTCATTAACGTCCCATTTTGAAGTAGCACGAAAGCTATTTTTAGACTTGTGTCTTAATTTTGTACCGTGGTCAGATGCAAGTACGACGCATTTCCACATGAGTTCGAACATCTGGAAGCACCACCTCCAGGTGTTCAATCCAACTGACCAGGAATAGGTGATGATTATTTGAAACCTTGGATTACGAATTAGAGAGAGGCACCCGCTGATCCCTGAAAAAAATGTAGCAAATGTTTTTCAAAACTGAGTTAAGAACCGTTCCTTATATCGTTAGCGATCCTTCCAACGGTATTTCAATTGCGGAACAAAAAGATTATACAACGCTGAAATATATATGGAGAGATAAAAATGGAATTAAAAGTTGCCGCTACAATTTTTAACATAACTTTTACTGCTCATTGTTTTAATGAGGGAAGTGCAAAGAAGTTAAATAAAAATAGTTACTGAATGTATCAGCGAATTGATTCCATAAATCATTACATTTTTATTAAATAAATCAACGTTGTAATCGGAGAGAAAATACATGGGTTGTGGACACTTTAAACTTTGCATATTTTTTCGAATATCTCCCGAAAATGTGCATGGATTTTCTTAGAATTTCGAATATGTAAAGATTAGTCTTGAACTCACATTTTACATTGAAGATTCGATCATGAGAGTGTTTAGGGGAGTGATCAGAAAATGATGAAGACAAAAAAAAATTTCGACTCATCCCGTTTCAAAAAAAGCTGATAAAGTGATGAAACTTTTATCAAAGGCTATGTTTGATGTGCATAATATTTACATTCATTGTCGTAAACATAGCACAAACATTTGGGAAGATATAGAGGTTTCATTAAAAAATCCCAAATTTTTCCACATGTTTTTTTTATAACTTGTAGAGTTTTAAACCAAATTGTATGAAACTTACAGAAGACGTGACAATTGTTAGAGAAGCATAAAATTTGAAGTAGGAACGTTGAATATTAAAGGAAATATGAGTATTTTTAGTAAATGATTTTTTGCTGCGCATGTGCGAATTGTAGTAAAATTTTACTTTCATGGCTTAAGAGGCAGATACATAGGGCAACATATATAAAAATTGCAGCTCAATACCATTAGTACTCAGAAATATATCACATTGCAACTTGGTGAATTTCGGTACACTCTAAGAGAAGCTAAATGATGAGGTTTCTTGAACAAACTGATATTTTTTAAACTTGAATCTTCGAATAGTAATCGTCGAACTGTAATTTAAATTACGTATTTAATTATAAGTATACATGAGTATTCAGGATATACAACTTTCAAAAAATTCAATATTACTGTTCGAAGATCCAAGTTAAAAAAAATATCAGTTTGTGCAAGGACTCTCATCATTTAACTTCTCTTAGAGTGTACCGAAATTCACCAAGTTGCAATGCCGATATCTTTCTGAATACTAATGGTATTGAACTGGAATTTTTTTATATAAGTTGCCCTATATATCTGGCTTTTAAGTCATGAAAGTAAAATTACTCCACATTTCACACATGCACAGTAAAAAATCGGTTACTAAAAATACTCATATTTCCTTTTTAATTCAAAATATTTACTTCAAATTTTAGAATACTTCTCTAACATATTGTCACGTCTTCTATAAGTTTCATACAATTTGGTTTTAAACTCTGGAAGTTATAAGCAAAACTCATGTGGAAAAATTTGGGATTTTTAAAGAAACCTTTATATATTTCCCGAATATTTGTGCTATGTTTGCGAAAATGCATGCAAATATTATGCATGTAGCGGTCGTGGCCCGTTTTAAGGTGTTGGTTCTTTTAAATGGATTACAGATGCTCTATGATAATAACAAACAGTTTATTTTGATGATAGAGGACATATAGGACGAGACGAACACTGAGTACGGACAGAATAACAAAATAGATATAATTGTTGCGACCTTTGGCAGCAACAACAACACAAACAGAAAAATATGTTGGGACCCTTCGCGGTCAGCCACGTAAACACACCTCTTTTGGAACTTTCGTTGTTATCCTTGCCTCACTCGCCGGCGCTTTCCGAAACGTTCATTCACCCTTCGAGTTCGAAACTCGGCTGATTAAAAAAAACAATCCCGATCCTCGGGGGAGGACAGCGCCCTCAACCGACGAGTACGATTGAGAATCCCAACACTACAATGCACATCAGAAATAACCATTTATGAAAGCTTCATCTCGTTTTCCGCTTTGTTTGAAACGGGATAAGTTGAAATTCTTTTTGGTCTTTATCACTTTGTGGTTGGTAAGGGCCCCTAAATACTCTCGTGATCGAATCTTCACTGTAAAATGTGAATTAAAGCCTAATGTTAACATGTTAGAAATTCTAAGAAAAACCATGAAGATTTTCTTGATATATTGGAAAGAACATTATAATGGCAACCCACTGTGTTTAAGTTTTTCCCGTCATTTTTCTCATGTTTCCCGGCGTTTTCATATCATAGAAATTGGAATCTATTGCAATAAATAAATAAACAAAATACTCATCATAAAAATATTTTCATATCATTATAGAAAATGAAATAGAATGTAAACTTTTAAACATTAATGCTGAATGTTTATGTAATTACTACTAAGTGAATCTTGCAAGAAAAAAATGTTAAAATCAAAATTTTTACATTTGAAGCTTAACTTTTTATCCATAATTCGTCAGGCAAAAATAAAGTAAATAAATCTAGTTTTAAACACACTTTTATTAATAAATTAAAAAGTCAAAATTTCTTCATTTTAATTATTTCCTGCTTTTTAGTCTTTCATTTATAATTAATTCATATAAATATTACGGAATCATAAAATCATCTTTTCTCAAATTAATCTGCCAACTGGCGCCATGTATGAAATCAAAATTTATTAAATTTGTTTAATAACTGATAATTAAGTTCTGAAATATAAAAAAGAATGTATAGTTATTGAGAACACAAAATTGTGCAAAATTTCATAACTCCATATCGCACGAAAAATCGATTGCAAAATCCCATTTTTACAAACATGAAATAAGTCAAGTTAAATAAAAGTGTGTAAAAATGGTAGAAAAAATCTAAGAAATTTCCGAACTTCATATTCAACCTACTTTTTCTATGCAACAAATCACAACAACTTTAATGATTTATCTTCATAGATATAAATTTTTCTTTTCAGTTTATCTTTCTAGTTGGATCCACTTTTCTATGATGGAAAAATGGCAAGGGCAGCAGGTACATCATTATCACACTCACCCGACAGAAGAAAAGAGATTGGTTTTCCTAGTATTACTCTCTAGAAAAAGCCCCATTTCGTCTCAAATTATCCTCGAGAAAGTGGCTCCCCCCATCATTACAGTGATACAGCTTCCATGATTCCGAAATGCCGGTTAACTACTCATTAGAGGAAAATGCACAGCAAACCCATTAGTTTCAAGTACGTGTTAGGAGAAGACTTTTAGCGAAGCTTGAGATTTTAGTATAAAAACGTAATTAAAAAAGTTTTTATGATTCTGTTGCATGACGGAAATGATTATCGTTCTCGTTTGTAGGAAACTGATTGGTGGATTTGTTGTGGGAAAGTGGCAATCCGGTTTTTGAAAAATATGTCCTTTTTTATTTCTCTTTATTTTTAATTTTCTTTTTAATAAAAAAAGGTTTCAAGAGGTTTCATTTTTGTTGCAAGAAGCGAAGTCATATGCATTTTACATGTATTTGTTATATTTAACGGTAAACTATTTAAAAAATAGCCAGCTTCTCACACATCTTTCATATATTTTACAATATCCACTTGGTATTCAAATATGTGTTTGAAGTTTATTTATTTCAATTGCAGTTAATTTAGAAACTGTTAAAGGATAGAATGTTTTGATTTAACATAAAATATTATTTTAGTAGCCAAATTTACAGTAGAATTTCTTTTATTGCAAATACTGCTGTCTCCAATCGTTTTGTATAGTTTTCGTGTTGCTTCAGAACGAGAAGTTAGTATAACTAAACTAAACTAAATAAATTGTTTTGTAAAATTTAATTTCATAATATTAGATTACACACACTCTACTTCACATCACTAGATTTCCAACTATGATTCAACATAAATTGACCAAATAAAATAATTAATTTTGATATTAAAGAATTAGTATAATACCTATTTTAAAAATATCAAAACCTATTAAAATATGTAATACAATTAATTATCTAAATTTTATAAAATAAAATATTTGAAAATTAGTAATCTAATTTAGTTTTAAGGGAAATTTCAATTTATAAATCCTGTCGCCGTCTATGTGGTAATTCAGAAACTAATAAATCAATAACCACAGTTTGAAAGAAATTACAGAATATAAGTAATATAAGAAAAAATACATACCTATAAGCCAAGAATCATAAATATTCTATTAAATACCAAAATGAATGTTTTATTCTAAGTGAAGTTTATATATATTTTTAAGATACAAAAGTATATATATACTTTTGAATTTCACCACTTACCTATGCTACATGCAGTCGGAATAACGAAAAGGTATTAAGGTTTAATTTCAAATTAAATTAGCAAAATGAATTATTTATCTTTTTTAAAGTTTTATTTACAGTTTTCACAATTATTCAGAGATTGTTCTAAATGCACAAGAAGTGAGCGTTCTGTATTTCACTTTAGAATAAATAGCGTTTTGTCACTTTTTATAATAGTATCGCAGAAAATAACTACGAGTTCAGCAACAAGTGTAATAATTTTATTCATGAATTAAAATATTTATTAGAAAGTAATTTCGAATTATGTATAGTTTATAACTAAGCAATTTGAATATTCGTTTTTATTCGACCATATTAAAGCAAAGGTTAATTTACGATTTCAAATCAAATATCATTATAATTTATTTGTCCTAAGTGACTTCACAGAAAAAGAAATTTATCGAAAACTACGAAAAGCGGCAAACCATTTTCTATTATACCATTCTATCAAATACAGTTTACTTAAGATTTTATAGATACTTAGAGGTCAAAAAGCCAATCGCTGTTGTGGTGCGGAAGCTTGGAGATGGAGTGCCAGCTCAGGTGCCGTCCTCATCATCTTATCGTCGTTCAAAATTACGAGGTTCGTCTCAATATATCCCTCGTGTTGCTTCAAATATGAAAGTTAATATAACTGAACTAAAGTAAACTAAAATTTTCTAAAAAATTGTTTCTTAAATTACATCTTTCAAGCCTCGAAATTTCAAAAAGGTGATTATTGCTTTAATAACTTTAAATTCTTCTGAGTTGCTTTCCAATATCTGTCTTTTGATTATATTTTTATTGCTAATTTATAAATAGCATTGGTTGTAATAAAAGCTGCTAGTTAAATTGTATTCCTTCCACAGTGAGTTTATATTGAAGGTTAAACAGGAAAGCAGAACTATTACCAAGTTAATAGTTATGCTGATAAGCAAAAATCACAATAATTAAAAGAAGTAAACACTTGTATTTTATCAGTGCATCGATTTGTAGTTAATTTTAATAATTTCGTTTATGACTGAAATTTAATATGGAACATTGGACCAAACATTTCCTTCAAAGTGGCAATTCGAAATGATTTGTTGAGATGAAATTTGAAATGACTTCCTAGAATTAGTGTGACACTTTCTGTCAGAACTTGAGAAATGGAACGAATTCCTTACATGCCAGCTAACGAGACGGAGAATTTAGGCAAATCACTTAGTAATAACCAATTTGCGATGAATTTGAGCATTTCATTGCAATTTCTCTGCGACATTAACTTTCTTTTACAAGGTCCTTTATGGAAATTGAACAGAGTTATAAAGGTATTTTGCTTAAATTAATTCTTCTCTAAGGGAAAGATTTAGTTTCTCGTAAAAGTAATACTCTGAATGCTCAAATACACACGTACATTATTAATAGTGAAGGGTTTTTGTGGAAGTCTTTTATCGTATTTGTGAACGCCGTGATGAGAAAAAAGGACAATCTTAAAAACCACTGTCATCCACAATGTTAGATTTCTTTTCTTCTACGAAATATTCCTGAGTACTGATGATATACTAGTAAGTATCTATACTGTTTTATGCTTTAGAGAAGATTGAAATTATTTTATGCTACATTCATTGCAAATTGGGTTTATTTTGAGATTTTACCCTTCTGGTCGTGAGGTGTGTTGTTTTATATGCGATGAGAAGAATTTTTTTATCCCAGGTATATCAGCTAGTACCTATCATAAAATGAATTCAAGTTCTGAAGAAAATTTTAATTTATATTATATCAATAAAATTTTTACTGAATAGGTACTGTAAATTTGATTCTTTATTTATTATCATTCTGGGTCGAGATAAACTTTCCTAGAATTATAAAGGGTCCATACATTCGGTCTGAAAAATGGTCGAGTGTTAAAAAAATTTTAAACTTTTAATATGCAAACCCTTTGGGAATCGTAATATACCATATTAGGACCCCGAGATTATTGGATTGTTATGCCACCTAGTAAAGAGGCTGCGGTGGCCAAGTGGTAAGGTGTCGGAGCCGGAGGATTCCAGGCTGGAAACCCATTGTGCCCGTTGCACATTAAATCATACTTAGGGGGCCATACGCCCTCCCGCTGGTGTGGTGCAGAAGTTTGGAGAAGGGAGGTGAAAGCTCAGGTGTCGTCCTCGTCATCTGGCCGTGGTTCAAAATTATGAGATCCGCCCCGAAATATCCTTCGTGTTGCTTCAAAACGGGACGTTAATACAACTAAACTAAACTAGTAAATTATTAATTCAGACATAAATTCTCAATATATCGTAATATTTAAATACTTAGTATTCTAGGTAACATATAAACTCAGGTATAAATTACACTGAACCATTTGTAGGAGATTTCAGGACTGCCGTTACATTGAATCATTAATTAGAATGATTCAGCGTTCCCATATATTCTGCTGAGTGTTCGATTGTTTGACAAGAAGCTTGAAAAATAGCCTTATTTTGAGAAAACTTGAAAAGAAATCATTACTGTGTGGGCAAAAGTTTCCCCTTAACTGTTAAAATAAGTTCTTTTCAATTTGCTGATGCTTTTTTCAGGTAAATTATCGGATTAAACAATTCATGACAAAATTTGATTTATTAATAGTTTTTTTCCAACTTTTTATGTTGTGCAGGTTTCCAAATGTTATTAGAAATTATTGGAAAAGTAATGAAGATGACATTTTGCGTTTTCATTAATAAACAAATCAATATTGTTTAACTTTCAAGAATTGCACTGAAAATTATATGATATATAAAAAATCTTTTTAGGTGGGTGTATTATTACTCTGTGGTAACCTGGTAAAATTCTAATGTATGATGCTATCCTGTTCTTGAGGATAATATGAAATGAAACGATATATAGGCGAGAGGGATTTAGTAAATTATTCTGTTTTTTTCCCATTTCGAATGAATGCAAGTGATAATATGTGTCTGGTGCAGCATCATTTTTCAGGGGAAAAGGGAGACAGACCCTCTCCACTACGCAAGTTTTTGTCACATGGTGTTATCTTATCATTTTACAAAACCAAGTGCAGAAAATACTCAACTTCAGTGGAAAAGCTTACTTTCAAATAAACTATCAAGAATAAATATAGATAAACTCATATATTTCCTCACTGAAAGTGAGAACCTCATAAAACAGCCACTGGACGCAACCATTTCATCTGACTCCGAGCCAGATTTCTCTCCTTCACCAAGACCTCGTACTTACAAACCAAGACCCTCTAGAGGTTCAATACCTAGGACACTAATCAGTCCTTCTACAAGTATATAGATTCAGTGAATTTTTGAGACCTGTCTTAAAATTGTTTTTGCTTCGAGAGTCTTTCTTTTCATATGTAAACACACATTATACATAATACATTTATAATTTTCGTATATTTTTCGTCGATGTTAAATATATGTATTACGATGTTTCGTATGTAAACCTTTTTTCTTCTTCTTTTTTTGTTCAATAAAGTTTTTACGCACACTCATCCAAACTGCAAACCGGAGATTTTTATCCATGGATTTAAGGGTGTGTCGTAGTGTAAAGTGTATGAAAATGCGCCAGAAAAAAAAATCAACGGGATACGAAATACTGTACTCCAAAAATGAATATACTGCTGAAATAGTGCGTGTAGTTATTGTAAATGGTTTTAACATTCCCCTACTTAGGGTCTGTTGTATATATCTAAATCTGGCAAAAAACATGAAAAAATTATAGAAGCGTAGTTTTTTAGCAAAATGATGCATATAAAAATCGCAGAAGCATAAAATTTCAATCCGACATACTTATCAAGTACCAGACATCCATTTATTACAGGGTAAATTTATTAGAAAGAGTTTTTAGAAGTAAGCTTTTATTAGTGTACTAAAATGCAGAAATTTTTAAATTTAGTTATTTTCTATCTTATAGTCTTTAATTTAAAATTCATAATTAGAAATATTATGAAATCCTGAAATTATTTTTTCTGAAATTCACAACCAGGTGACGCTATCGGTACATAATCATAATTTAATTAAATCACACGATAAACTAATAATTAATTCTGAAATATTAAAATAATGCATTGTCAGCGAGGAAGCACAACTTTAGACAACAAACGAGAAATAACAGTTTTAATAGAATTATTTAAATGAAAGAACTTAATTAATATTTTGCATCGAAAAAATTTTCTATTTATGTTTTTAAAATGAGACTACAAATCCTTCCGGTAATATATATTCAACTTTTTAGTGAATAAGGGCAATTAAAATTAAATATGGTGCATTTTCGTTAGATATTTTCTGTGATTAAAATGAAGGAACATGTAGGAACCAAGATGTCTTTAATTATCCTGTATATTTTAAAGAGATAATGATGGTAACAAAAACTTATTCATTTGCAGCCCTCAAAATCAAATGTCAAAATAATCTGCAAAGTAAAAAAATAATTTCTTTTCAGTTTAAAAATCATTTCTTTAATGTTCCCAGAAGGCCTGTGGTCTATTGGTAGTGTCTCGGTTTCAAGGTCGGAAGATCCTTGGTTCGAAACCGGATTCCACCGCAGATCTGCGAAGTGTGTGGGAGGAGGGAGATCGAATTTAACATCGAAAGTTAAATGTCCTCACATCTTTTGTAGTGTAGAAGTTTGTAGAGTAAGATTTTAATCATGTGTCGCACTTGTCATCTGAACAGTGATCAGAAATAATATGTTTATCCCTCTCCTATAGCTTCAGAATGCGACTTTAAGACTTATAAGACTTTTTAATCTTGTATAAATTTACTTGGACAGACATCTGACAAAATAGAAAGTATATAAGGTATAGCTACAGTGATATAAATGTTATTTTCTGTTATAGGTTTAACTTAAATATCCGGAAATCTGAGGTTGCCCGTCTCAATATAGACGATGTTATGTGCTAGAAGATAATATAAAAAATGTTTAACGAAGAATAATTATTCTTTTCCAGGTGAAGATAAAAACAGAAGTCATATTACCAAAATCATTTCATGGAAAGTGCTAAGCTGTAATAATTAATAAATATATAATGTGCCCATGGTTACTTTTCTCTAGTGTAATTGGGAACAAAATTTCAAGTAAACCTGAAAGAAGGACACTCGATAAAAAGTTGTGACAAATTTACCTTTGCAGATCAAAAATAAAATTAAGTAGAAGGAATTAGATAAATACATATCAGTATAAACAGACTTGATTAAAAGAATAAAGAATTTAGATAAAGAGAATTACTCACATTATTGTTCCGATATAAAATTTCTGGAGCTTAAGATGAAATAATTCCACAATAGATGCCATTTTTTACCATATCATATTTGAGAAAGAAGCTAATCTTTTATCAATGGAAGTAGTTTAACAAAGTAATGGAACAATAATTTTTATGTTTTAGAAACAACTTTCGAACTCCTTCTTTAATCTAAGAATAAAGAGGGTACCACAACATCGTGGCCTCGAGACCACATTCCTTTGAAAATCTACCGTGTATATTGGTCTGTTCGACGCTAAATCCATGGGGATCAATCGCTCTATAGTGTGTTGTGGAAGTTTGGAGAGAGGAATGCCGGTTTAGGCTTTATTCTTGTTGTCAAGCCACGTTTCCCAATAATGAGGTTCATCACAAATAACCATGGTGTAATTTCAAACTAGGATGTTAATGCGATTTGAAAGAAATCAATTTTTAATCTGATATTTTAAAATTTTCAGAAAATGTTTGACTTGAATTGTGGAGTAAAGACCTTTAGAGGTGTATTTGTTCCGTTACTTTTATTAAATTTTTTTGACATTAAACAGTTTTCTAGGAATCCTTTCAATTCTTTGACTGTTTATTTCGATAAAAATCAACTTCTTTACAAATCGTGAATTTTATAGTAATAAAAGAATTGCTCGTTATTTATTCATCGCTTTATTTTTGTTGTAATCTTATGAAATTTTTGCTGTTCATTTTTTTTGCTGCTACATAGTTTTCTTCTCTTTTAAAATATTGCTATTTCATAAAAGCGAGAAAATGGCATTTCATCATTTGAGTCCATTCAATACAACTTACGTAGTACTTCAGGATTCGGTTGACTTTTTTCACGCATGATGTCTTTTTAAACGCAATCCTTTATACCGCTATCTCTATTCGGGGAAACCTAATTTCTATTCACGACACAGCTAAGTGCAGTCAATTGGCTTCTTGATATTTATATGAAGAGATACGCTTTGGGATATTCTGCTTATTCATTCACATGACTTGGAGGCTAATGGACATTAACCCTTTCAAAATGACTCAATGACAGATATATCGATTTCGCAGCACTTAAGCGCCTCTGTGCTAACGGATACTTACCGTCGAAGATCGTCAAAAATTAACCGTCCATTTCAATTTCTGAAAATGTTCAAGGGGGAGGCAAGGGAACATTTAGAAAGGCTTGGATTGAGCGCCCCTGTTTTATTCCCGGTTGCCGTAATGACATCAGGTACGGGGACATGGGGCGGCGTTCCGTCCATCTTTGAATCTTTTAGTAAAGAGAGAATATTCACAGTTCATTATTTCTCCTTTTGACCACTACCTGTCTCTCATTGGCATGTGTTTCCTGAGTAATGGGCGATACGTAAACTGAAGGGGATTCGTGGGTGTAGAGTGATGGGGAGAATAGATTCATGGGGAGGGTTGTAGAGTACTAAGTCTCGATGGATTGCTTATGAATCAACTCGTCATCATATTGGTTATTCTGGATTTTGATAATTATGTGAATTCTCCCACAAGTGTTTCCTGTGATTATTTCGCCATATAGTATTATCTGAGCAAACTGTCTCTTTCAGAACATATTACTGATTCAAAAAATATTCAGAACATGCTTTGACGGAAAAATTAGCAAAATTGAAATTTTATTTTATTGAAATTCTCATTGTAAAATTTACTTACTTCGGATGCAGAATATATAAAATAAGTCCAATTAAAATGTTGAAATTTTAATTAAAATTTTGGATAAAGTATAAGTTTTAAGATTTCTTTTTAATAGAAAGCATGTTCTCTTCTTTAAAATATTTATTAAGGTTGCTTTTCTTCCAAGGATAAACTTGTATTAATAGTAATAATTTTAAATAAGTGTAAAACTGCACATCTTTATATATTGAAAATTATTGCTTTCGAGAAAAAACAATACAGGGTTGCATACAATTTATACGTTATTAGTTCATCATTCACTAGGAGAGATTTCTCTATGATTTTATAAGAAATAACAACAGGCCCAGTAACGGCTAATAAGAAATTTTAGTTTCATGCTCGACAGTCAGCGTTATATATATATATATATATATTTCATTATTTGAAATGTAGAGCAAACATCTTGAATAAGAAGGCAGTCGTTGATCCAAACAATACTTTATTTCGGTTTCTATTTATCCATTTTGAAGATTATATGATGTAGATTATATGAACTTAATAGTTATAATAATATCTTTAAAAGTAAATTCCACTCCATGGCCAAGGCAAAGGCAGCGTTTCGACGAAAAGGAGTTACATGATGAACCAGCGGGAGTGGTCTCCCCTAAACTTTCTCGTATACTCCTAACACATGTGGAGAAAAAATAAGCTAAAAGGCAGTAAAACGAACAAGCGTCCCTGACGCACTGGAGAAAAAAAGCTTGGGAATCGGAAGCTAGGAGGCGCAAGGCGTTCGTAGAAGAGGAAAGGATTAGCACAAGTGAATCGCGCAATTACGCAATAACGGCCTCGCGTCATTGTGTGATGAGAAAAGACAAATAGGCGATTTGAGCAACTTTTTTTCGACCGATTGAAACAAAAAATCGGGCACGCAACTTCGCATACGAGAAAGTAAAAAGGAACGTTACAACATCGCGATGACTTTTTATATTAGTTTCAAAAGGGGGAAGTACCGAATTCAACAGCTGGTTGGATCCGGACTTCTTTCAGTTACAGTGGCAGTTATTTTTATACTAGAGCTTAAGTAGAATTGATTTTATGAATTAAAAATAAAGATGCATTTTTAAAATTAGGAAAATGTTAAGTTATTACGTATATATATATATGAAATAGAAAGTCACTCGCGGATTCATCGCATTATCTCCCATATAACTAGGGCTAAAAACTTCAAATTTGGCTAATGGTTGCCTCTCGCGTAGTAGGTGCTCACTAAAAAGGATTTTTCAAAATTTTAATTAGAATTTTAATTAATTAAAAATCACCCTAAATTTTGAAGTTTTTACGCAATGACTTCGGAGCATAGTATTGCACAAAAACCAAGTAAACGACATATTAAAGTTAAAAAAAATTAGCTTTTACACTACACCAATTTCATTTCCAGGCGACATTCTGTTTAGTAATTAATTTTTCAAATGTTGTCAAACACAATTTCTTTCAATGCTTTAATTGTTCTCACGTGCATGAATGTCTTCTTCTCTATCTATTCTTCTTTTACAATTACTTTCTGATTCTTTTGTATTTAATTTATGTGTGTTCCACATACTGATTAAATAGAATAATTTCAGTCCTTTTTTGTAAAGACTGCTCCTCAAAGTCCACCTAGACGGGACATTAAAAGTCGAATATTCTAACTTAATCTATTAAGTTAGTTAAATCTACGATTATGAATGCAGATATTCTTGTGATTAACGGATTACAGATCCCTTTCAAAATCGTAAAGATGAGTGCTTACGGCGCGGGCCTCTATTCCTGCCTGTCCTATCTAGTGTAAGGTGACATTTTAATGATGGCTGAAATTCGGGCTTATTCTTTGAGTTTATGTGTCCAACAACTGGAAAGAGGTTCTAGTGTTTACTGAGCAGCGATCTGGTGCTTCTTATAGTAAGCACTAAACGTAAATACCTCGCAGAAACGTCATGGTCTGAATATTTTTATTATTTAAAAACTATGCTTCCATGTTTATTATAATATTTTATATACAAGTAGTTTTTACAATAAAGCTAATAGTCGTGAAAGTATTTTAACCCCAAGAAACAAGGTACCAATAATGTGTTATTACGCGGACAAAGTCGAGGGCATCATCTAGTATAAACTAAATGAATAAGTTCCATTCTCAACAATTTTATAGTTATTTATTCGACAAATCATATGTTTCTATTGAAAATGTCACTTTTGAAGAGTCTTTTAATCACAACATTTTGGTAAATGACAGTTTTTCAGACTAAATATGCATATGAGGTATTATAATGAAAGTGTAAAGTGTGTGCAAATTATTATTAAGTGCTTTGTTGGAATTTGTGGCCTTGGTAGATGGCATGAAAATATTTATTTCAATTTCTGGCAGGAAGTGTCACAACGGATTGCAATAAATCGCCTTAAAATCTGTCAGAACAAATTACTATTTATTCTCTATTCTGGAATGAAATAAATTTTTGATATAGTTCTACTTATAGTAATCAGTATTTGATTAATAAGGCTGCTTGTAACATAATTATACATTGATTGTATGATTAGTATTATAATATTTAGTCTGCTTATTTGTATTATAACGTTCTGTATATTTCTTTCCCTTCATTTATTGTACTAGTTACATAAACCCGCCAATGAGTTGATAATTTTATACATTTAAATTCCAAATTTTTAAGATTTTTCTACAGAATCAATATTTCGTATGCCAGTGATGCATAAGCATTTATTTTCTATACAAAAAAGAGAACTGTCTTGAGGAAATAGGGAGGATTTCTTTTAAAGTATTCAAAGAAACAGAGGGAAATTTCAAGAACCAATATTTTAAGATTTTTTTACAATGAATAAGAAGAAATATAATGAAAAATGCCATATTAAAAGTGCTTAATATTTCCTTGTAAATTGTGTCTGAGTTCATAGATTTAGACTCATGAAAACTAGAATAATAATAAAAAATATTTCATTTTGCTTATTTTTTTATCTATGACTTGATTTCTTGAATATATTTTAAAGTTTTTGAAGGAAATAAGATCTTAAAAAAATAAAACGACACAATGGTTATTCGCAAATTCACAAGGCAAAGTAAATTTACAAAGAAGTGCTTTTAGAATCAAAAGTTAACAGAAAGTGTCCAAAATCAACCAATCGTTCAGTGCAAAGAGAAAGTAAAAAATAAAAAAAGAAGAAGAATTTCGCTATTGTAATCCGAGGAACGTGTTCTTTACAAATCACAGTGCGAACAGTTCCACTTCCAGAATACTAAACAGTCAGCCTGAAAAAATTCTTTCTGATATAAACAGGGCATATGGAGAGAAAAAAGGAATTTTCCTCAAATAAATCGATAATGGCATGGAGGTTTTGAGAAGAATTCGAAATGCGACCATGAAATTGGCTTTCTGAAATTTCCACCTTGTTTTGGTGTGCGGAAACACGTACGCTCATATTCTCGTATGCATTTCTCTTTCGCACTTTGTATACAGTGAGCTGGTCAATGTACAGAATTTATCAAACTCGATCTTTCTCTTCTTTTCATTCGATATGTCTTCTGTATTCTCATCTTTCTGGAACATAAAACAGCAGTTTTCTTGCTGGCAGTATACAACTTTTTTGAAGGTATTTATCATCGTTTAGTTTAGATTTAAGTGAAGTCTATATGTGTCTTTCTCTGTCTAAAAAATTTATATCAATGGCCAGAAGAATTCAAAATGAAGAAAGATACAAATTGAGAATAAAAAAACATGTTTTTCGAGAAAATATATCGTTATTTTGGAACAGTCACTGTTCTTCGTATAGAAGATTGTGTTTAGAATAAATTTTTATCACAGAATATATGGTTTAAAAATAAGTCACAACACATTGGAAAATGACATAATCGATTCGTGCCAATTGTTCCTTTTAGCCATTGTAGTTCATTATTCAATAAGCATATACTTGTGATTATCGTGATAAAGTTTTTGCTCTTAAATGGAATGCAGAATAAAAATTGGTGAAGGCAAGATTTTAAACAAAGGAAATGCAAACTTCTATTTTACCTTTCAGAAATTTATGTTAAATACAAAAGTAACATCTATATGTAAAAATAAAAAGATCTGGTTTAATATGGGAGGACACCTGGAAATCATCTTTCATTGAAGAGAATATCTCTAAGACGCAAGAGTAATGGACGAAAATAGTACCATGATTCATATAAAACATATTGCAATGGAGTTATTTCATATATCAGATATATAAACCGGGTTTGAATATAATAAATAAGGTATCAGAATGTACATACATATATTTTTTGTTTCTTCATTGGAAAAAATGACACATTTCAAGAAATGTCAGGAAAGTGTTATCTGTTGTTTGTATCTGTTTTCAAGGTCGTAATGAATTTGGTTGAGCTTCAGATTTTAAACTTTGTTAATAACAAATTTGTAATATACTAATAATAAATATTAGTCTAGATTTTCAGTTGGTATTGTTGCTGGTTCAATGCAAATTAAAAGCTGTATCATCTGTTGTAGATAAAAATTGACTTAAATTAAGGAATATAATCGGGGTTGTTTGGAGAAGAGTGTACATAAACTAACATACTCGAACATAAAATATAACTTTAGAAAGTTTAAAATTAAGGTAGGAGGAATTTAGTTTTAATTCTAAGAAACTGCTATAATTTTCCAGATTTTTAAAAAATTTGGCTTTGAAAAATGTATTTGCTTTTAACTAACATTTTCAATTTAACATAACATTTTATTTTTAATTTAACAAAAGCAAAAATTCATATATCATCTCCTAAAAAATTATTTCCTAAAATTTCATAGATGAATTGATTAAAATTGTGAAATCCATGGAACTTATGAATATATGTAACGATTCATTTTTATAAACTAATAATGTTAAACTACAGCATAAAATATGTATTGATTTTCTTGGAAGCACGAATCTGTAAGAGACATTTTTGGAGGATTTTAATAAGACGTTTTCATTATAGATTTTATTGACTGGTAAATGAAGAGTTCAAGTCCTTAAAAGCGAAGAGAGGATATTATGAAATTGTACACAGGCAAATATATATTATCTGATATGATATCTTTCCAAATATATCTAGAAATTAGGCTCTAAAATCCAATTCTGACTAAACCGGTTCGAATATTTCAGTAAACACACTTAATGAAAAAGTAATCAAAATTCATAAAAATGACGAGATGTCAATCCTGAATTGTTCTTATTCAGGATTTTCTTGTACAGGAATTATTTTAGGTAAAATTTATTTCATTCCAAATACTTGTTTATAATGCTGATCTAATTGAGTCTTTCTCCCATGCGACATTTCATGGGAAAACATTTGATATTAAGAAATATTGTCACGTATTAAAGCTTTATTAACAAGCAGATAGACGTATGTACAAAACACGAACCAAGTAAACTTTCATACTCAAGCTTGAAATAAAAATAAATTAAAAATATCATTGGAAGCGCTTATATTTATAAAAGTTATTATTATATAGGGTCAGGCGGGGAAATTGGGAACAAGTAGTAATTGGGAATGGTGACTACAGAGCACACTGGTGAGGCTTTACCTAACTGAAAAGCATGTGATTTGGTTAAGAAACTTTAGAGGAAGAAGAAAAACACTTTCCTACTTATTTCAATGTTATTTGGCAACGTTAGTTACCTTTAATTGCAACAGTGTTCAGAAAAGTGAAATCAAAATTTCTTAAGTTTCACTTTTCGTTCTCTGTCCCGGTTATATGCTAGCTAAGTTGCTAATTTATACATATCTTAGATATATAGGATTTAACGATTACGAAGGAACTTCAATTTTCACTTTTGGATTTCATCTTGAGGAACAGGTTAGTGTTATTAATTATCCTTGACCATTTTTACTGCGGGGTAATTGGGAACAGGCTTCTAATGTAACAAAAACCTATATTTTTTATGTATTTGGAATAATTTATTATTTGATAGGAAGCAATTTTAAATCTAGAAACTGTGTTGCGTTCAGTCCCGTCAGTAAAGTTCAATGTTTTATGACAAATTAACAACTGACATTTTAAAACAATTTACCATGTGATCTACATACATATTACTTTTTGCGTATGAAAGTTCTTTGTTAATAATGGTATGAAGTCGTTTGATTTCAATTATGGAATAAAAAAAGAAACTGATGACGAGAAAGAAGAAAACGTGATACTGTTGGTAGAATCTAAATATGAGGATTTTGGCTCTTTTCAACAAGAAATGGAGTGTGCGGAGATGGAGGGAAAAACTTATCTGGAATCATTCATGGTTAATTTTTCAACAAATATGTTTGTTTTCATCGATAACGTTGGAGGTGCCAGAATGAAGGCGTTATTCGTACGTCTGCAGGATTCAAGAAGTTGACGGTGGTGAAAATGATATGACAGGTTTGGGAACCACATATTAGGATAAATCAAAATTTGATTTGGTTTTAAATGATCAGTCTGCTATTTCCGAGAGTCAGTTAAAACCTTTACTCCCAGATCGAATCTTTGAAGTAGATTGTAGAAATAGATTTTTGGTTCTAGATAGTGTGAATGTTAAAGAAAAATTATTAGAACAGTGAATAGGACTGTCGATTTCAAGTGGAAAATCTATTTTCTACTTCTAAATTGAATAATTTGTTCCTACTAATTTTCATGTGTGATTTTTAAGTGTTACTTTTTTCCTTCTAGTGTGTCATAATATTCAGTTATTTCAGTTGGGATTCATATCCCAACTTTTCCCAACATCATTTGAGTAAGTATGATTATAAATTACACTAAATTGAAATTATTAAATAATTATAATAGTTTATAATGAAATAGAAGATATTTTTGCTGAAAAACATTCAAAAAACAGTATTTTGTTATAACTGGTAAAAGGCAATTAAATGCATTTTTAGGCAATATACAGTAGTTTCTAATTATTTAAATTATATTCTCTTCAAATCAATTCGTTACTGTGATCAAAAGTGGAAATACATGTTCCCAACTACTCCGTAGTCTATGGGGTAATTGGGAACAGTTTGGGATAAAATAAGAACGCTCCTAAAAGTGGGGTTAATTCATTTATGAATTATTTTTGAAAGGAGGCATTGTTTACTGAACCCTGCAATATATGTTTATGAACTCACAAAAAATATAGATATCTTCTGCATCGCATAAAGAGAAAAAATGACAGAGTTTTCAAAATTCGTCCCGAATTACCCCACTGACCCTACATTTAATATATTAGTATAATTTATATATTTTATTAATATATTTTTCTAAACGGATAAATTTTGTGGAATGTTACCAATGAAATTTACGTGAACTTAAATTATGAAACAGAAATTTTGGTCCACACCCATTTAATCACCCAAATTCAGTGATAATAGACAAAACAGGATAAGTATGTCCTTAAATGTGGCTGCATTATCAATTCTCAAATTTTATTTCTCTCTTCGAATTTTAATGATATAAGAGTCATGCCTGTTCATGTAGTGATTAACGTATAGTAATAGTTTAAAAACGAGTGTAAAACAAATTTTTATGTAGCATTTCAGCTGAAACAAATTTCATATTTAACCTTCAATCATTTTATCATTGGACACAAAACTATCAATCGAATACCAGTTTTTCTACGCACAAAGAAGTCATGGCAAACAAGTATAACTGAAAACTCGCTGAAACATCATGAATGTTCTATTTGACGTTTAATTTCTTTAGCTTAATAAATTCTCTCCCAATCATTGTTTAATTAAAAAGAGATTTAGATTGCAGAAAGGAAAAAAAAATCTTTATTTTACTGAGTTACCTTCTTCCATTGCAAAACTACCATTTATGGTTTTATCACAAGAGAGAGAGATAATCAACAAGGTCAGAATGTAAATGCACTTATTACATTTTTGTACTTTATGCTCGATCTTCTGTTAACACCCATTATAAAATAATACTCTGCTGTGCATTCTCATCTAATGAGTTAAGTTGTATCCAGAGGAATAGTAAGCTGATATTTCGAAATGACAGACCTAACAAAAATCTAATGAATGCTGCTGGCCTGCTTTCGAAGTTAATTTAAAGCTAAATGGTGCTATTTTCTGGCAAGCGGATATAGTTATTCGCTTTTTTCCTTTCGAATGTTTGAGAAGGACAATGCCGCACTGGTGCTTCAACATTTTGATAATCTTTAAAACATGCCCAAAATTAAAATTATATATATATATAAATAAACAAAGGAAAAAATATACCAAACTCTTTTAGAAAAAAGAGAACAATCAAAAAATAAATAGAACGGCAGTCTTTCAGCAGTTAAGCTTAAGCTTGTGTTGAAAACACCGATAAATAATTCTATACGCTCTTAAGGGATTTCCCTGATGAAGGAGTATCCTTTACGTTAGCTTTCTATTTATTTTTTATTGTTCTTTCTTTTTTCTAAAATAGTTTGGTATATTTTTTCTTTTGTTAATATTCCTCAATGCTCGGTTGTATTGCTGCATTGGCGCATTCACTGGATTATTTGAAGGATTTTTCTTTTCTAATTTTTGTTTATCATAGTGTAACTGTTTTCCTCCTCATATTTTGAATTAGTTTTTATTTGAATCTATTATTAATTTTTTTTGCCCTGGTTAATTTTGTTAATCTTTGATTTTTATGATCATTTTTGACTGTTTTCTATTATAAATATATGTAATAAATAAAAACATCAAATATCAATTCAGCATTTTACATAAGCATGCACTATATTTGCATTATACATAATTATTAGGGTTGATCTAATACCATTAGCACTAGTAATTAACCAAACGTGAAAAAGACAATCCTTATTTGAAATTCCATCAATCAAAGTGGCTAAATAGCCTGGGGACTAGTTCGTCGTGTTAATCTAGATTTCTGGCACCAACCCTCCACGAAGCCAATTGTTGGACAATAGAAAAGGGGAACATGTCCAAAATAATCTCAAGATGAGAATAAAAAATAGAAAAATATTAATCCAGTATACATACCAAATATTCTAAATTAATATAAACATACTATTATACAAACAAACTATTAATAGCTAAATATTGCAAATTCTATTTAAAAATTGCAAATTAAATCTCTGTGTAACCCTTTTCATACCACTATACATCTCTTATATCCGACTCATGTACTAAGCAATGGACATAAGTTCCGCATTTAAGTGAAAAATGGGATTTGTAATTGAATTTCATTACAAATATAAAACACTAAAAGAAATATTAAATTTGACCTATTAGAATAATATAAAATAGATTTATCTATAAATAAAAAGTTACATTTTATGTGATGCAATCAAAACCTTTAAAATTGCGGCGCCATTTACCTATGAAATAAATAATAAAATCTTATTACTAAATACAACATATACTATCATAGAAAGGATAATTTAAGTGGAAATACTTAATTGAAGAATAAATATAAAGACTAGTGTTAATTTAATGGTTTTAAATATTTCTTATTAATATAAGTATACAAGAATTTTCTAGGATACCCATTTCTCAAAGTACATTAAAAAATACATTAATTTGGAAATGTCGAATATTTACATCTATGAGCAGCATATTGCCTCTGTGACTATAATTTATTACAATATTTTTATATATTAAACGACTTATGTTACTTTCCCAAATGGTAATCTATTTATATTGAACTGAAAAGTGTATCTTTTATCAAAAACCTTAATATATAATTTATTATCTACTATTTGTTTTTCAAGATCAAGAAAATCTGCAGAAGAGAAGTTGTCATTAGTTCTCAGTAATATGAGGTTATCTGGATAAAAATTAGTTTGAAGTGCATAGTCATCATCTGTTATAAAAAATTAATAAATCGACAATGTACCTGAACATAATATAAGAATTGTTTTTAATTTTTTCTTTTTCATAATAGTGTAAGTATAAATTAGCTAATGCATTACTAACTGGCTCGCCTGGTTGAAGACCTCTAATTTGTTAGTGCAATTTGTTGTCAAAGCTAATATAATTTTCTTTTAAAATAATATTTATTAATGTTTTATATTTTTTAATGTTAATCACTTTATTTAAACCGAAATTTTTATGAATCTGTAATAAAATATCTTGAATTTCTATACTATTGAGTAAATCTTGAAAATCAAATGTATGCACTGAAAATATATTTTTATCTTTAATACCTTTTGTAATTTCAAAACTGTTGTTAATAATAACCGTATTATTTTGTATTTTTAATTGCTGTATAATCTCTTATTGATATTTTTGTAAAATTTTACCTGTCTTCTTTAAATAACTATAACTCCCATTAATTACACTTCGAAATTTAATTGGATTTTTATGAAATTTTGGTGTTAGTTTATTAAAATAATCTGATCTTAACCTTTAAAAGAATATATATTGCACAAATTCGAAGATTGCACTTATACCTATCATTCTTCGATGAACCTTCGTAACACTGCCAAACCATTTTCAGAACTGTCTGACAAAAATCTATATAATTCCGCAGTAAATTGGATAATAAACATTTTTAATTTAAGAAACAAAGACTAGAATTTAATGCACTATGAGATTTATTTAAAAGAAATTATAATTAACAAATCATAAAATTATAGATAGAAATAAAACTTAATAATCCCTCGCAAAAGTTTCAATTTTTAACTAAACCATATATAATTTTAATCAAATAATTAAAAATACTAAATATATGCCAAAAGAACATATGGAAAGCTTTAACATATCTTATGAACACTGTTGCAATTAATACTATTGAAAAAGGCAATCCAAGAATTGGAATATATATATATATATCAAAACAAACAAGAAACAAAAGACAAAAAAGAAGACAAAAATCATAATAAATTGAAAAATATCATGGCGAGCCTCTCGTCAGGAAGGGAAGTTCGCCTATGATATTAATAAGTGCTTTTTTGAGCTAACGACATACGAAAACCGTAAAAACCGTTGTCGCTATCCCCTCAAAAAGAACAAACAATCAAAAATGGAAAAATTCTAAAATAAAAGACAAATACAATGAAGATAATTTAAAAAATCGAAAGTTAAAGCAAATATATATATGCTACTTGAAATAGTGGATTGAAAGAGTAATTTCTTCTTTTTTGGACATAAATAATCAATTTCTTAAAAGGATTAACATTCTGATGAAATAATATATTTTGGAAGATAAAATTTCCAACACTATACTTAATTTTCCAAATTTTACAAAGTTTTATTGAAGTTCTTCTCATTACGAGTAAACTGGATCGACACAAAATCTGCTTCTTTCTAAAAGCTGTAATTCATTTAAGATGTTTTTATAAATGTGATCATACAGTTTGAAGCAAATGAGATTAAAAAAAAATAACCGATGGAAAAGTTTCGAATTTGATTCATTCATTTTAAATCATTCGGTAGGATGCATATTCCATTTCAATCTAATATAATGAGGTAATGGAAGAAAGAAAAATCTTTCTACAGTCATGATTCCACAGATTCGGATTCGAGTTTAGAATAAATTGAATCTGGAATAAAACTCTTTATAAATAAGTAGCTCTTTTTGGAGTCCATTAAGACTCGTGGCCTTAAATGAATGCATAGATTTGAAATTGCTACTCCCGTTTAAATTTTCGTTCTGCCAATTTTTTCCTAGTAAATTCCATTTCACTTGGTTATGGATTTGTTAGATGTTCGTTATTCTAACCTCAGTATTAGGTATCAACTGACATGAGCACATTTTGAGATACAAGAATGAAACAAATCTGTTTGTAAAACATTACATAAAAAATCAAATGCTGCAATGATACAGAATAAATTATTATATTTTAAGTTGTTTGTGGTGCAACAGTTTAGCCTTTGATAAGAAATTTCTTATTCTTAGGTCATCTGGAAACAGCAATCTGAAAATGTACAAAATGGTAGTTGTTTCTGAATATCATAACCACGTCTATTTGCAGCATCATTCTTATTGTGTTGAAGGAAATGGAATTTCTCTCTATAGAAAAGTAATAATTCATAAATAAATGTTTTCTTCAAATTTTATTTGCAAATATTATGAAGTGCAAGATAGGTTTTAGTGAAATTTCATAACAAATAATTAAATGCTTAATTTTTCTTTAATTAAGCACAATGTTTTCACATACATAAATCTTTAGTATTGCCATTCCTTTTGAATGAAAATATTACAGACATTTTATATTATTTTATTTATTTACCTCATAGTAGCCATTCACAGTGTTTAATTGAATTTTGTATCACTGTTTAATATTTTCAATAATTTAAGGGAAAATTAACTTTCGGTGTTTATTAAAAACTGTTTGGTACAATCTGCAATTTTTCGGTTATAATTGTTTAGCGAGACTGATATTCTCATTTTAATTGAAATATTAAATTGCATAGGATAAGAGGATTTTGTGTAGTATAATATTTTGTATGAATGCATATTTTAATTAAAAATGTTACATATCTCTTTAAGAAATGCCTTTATTCAGCGCACGATATCATTCCAACGAGGGCTAAGACTTAAATGCACAATTTTTACTTTCTTTTATGTGGTGTTTTACTATGTAGCCGTCAAAAGCTGATTTGGTATGAGATAATTGTAACCTTTGTTATATTATTAATTATTTGTTGTTATATTTCATATTTTGCTCACAAGTAATGAAGCATAAGGAAGATTTTAGTGAAGTTTCGTGCCAATTAATAATCAGTTAATGATTTGTAAATAGAAGAGATGAAAATATAGTCATATCCACGTGTATTAGCTAGTGAAATATATTAATTAAAAACTTTTCTTAAAACATAAAATATAGATAGATATTAAGAAATAATGGCAAAAGTTAGAATTAAATAAAAAATCTAAAAAATCTAGAAGTTAGAAATTAACAAGCGTTTAATAATTAGAAAATATTTTTTAATCATGCATTTTATTAGAGCTCATTTTATAAAAGAACTCCATTCAAAGTCCATTAAATATCCATTTAAAATCCATAAATCCATTATACATTTAATCCATTATTATCAAAAGTGAAAAGTCATTTTATTTTAATAAAAAGTAGTTTTAAACACTTATTTATGATAACAAGAGTTATAAACAAATTTGTGTCATATTAAATGCAATCCTGGAACCACCCTTCAACATTTTTAAAATCAAACTTTTCTCGGTCGGAATCATCAGTTTTTTTGTATATTTTTTATTTAGTTCTTTTTTCATTTACTCTTTCTTTCTTTAAAAATGAATAGACAATTAACAATAGACAATCAATAGAATTTTAAAAATGAATAGACAATTCAATTTGGTTCGTTAAATTTATATTTAAATCATGATGTATTCAAATATGACGGAACAAAGTCTGTGTACGTATTTCACAGCAATTTTTAATACTTACTATAATTAATAATTGTGTAATTATTCCCTCGCATTGTATAGCATCATGATCTGATGGTCACCTTCTACCATCTGCCTACATGAGCGTTTAATTATTCAATTTAATTATATGTTAAAAAAAAGAACTTTCAAGATAACCACATCACCGTTACAAATGCGCATTAAACTGCGTTTTTTTCTTGAACAAGTCCCAATCACATTTTATGGTGATTGGTACATGAATTTACCCGCAAGCACTCAGTAACTCTGAAACAAAGTCAGTCGACGAAAATTCTAATAGAATAGGATTTAATATAAATACTAAGCACCATCACTTCGCTTAATGGTATATCATACATATGCCACTTTTATTTGCTTGCTTCTTTATCTTAAAGTTTAAGCTTATAAAATTAAATACATAGTGCACGTTTCTTTGGTATAAAAACTACTCATGTTATTATATTAAACTATGATAATAAAGACCTCTAAAATATACACTATAAACGACTATTCCCCCTTCATCACAGTGTTGACTTTTTCACTTGGTGATGATAAATTGTACTGCAATAGAAAAATGATTTTTCTAAGAATATTTAAAAAACTATCATATTTAGTTGGTCGAATGAATGTTAATGACTCGTTCTCCGGAAAAGATGTATCATAATCATACCCTGACTCCAATACTAATGCCAAAAATTATCACTAACAATCGGCAATGATACTTAGAATGATTCAATATGTTTTTGAGAAATAAATAAACAGATCTGATTAAATATTGAAATATGGTAATCTACTTCTGTGCGATGCTTAAAAGCCTCTATTTTTTCTAACTTCCTTTCTTCATTGTTTTCTTGAATTTCAAGTTATAAAAACCATTTGTTACATTTGACGCAGATTCTTCGGTTTTAAAGTGCGTCATTAAATGTGACTGTAAAACTAACATGTCAATTTCTTGCTGCAGTTAGCAATGACTGTAAACATAAATTTTGCTTACCTGACAAATAATCTGAATATAAATAAATTTATTCATAAGTCTTATTTTCTAGATCAAATATGATACATTGTACATTATAGCTAAAATCCGAAATTCGCAAACATATTTGACAACGCTATTACATCGAACATTTTCTCATCTACAGAATCATCAACTTTTTCTCTTTTTGGTTTAATTCTCCATTCATTTACTTTTTTTTATTTTGAAAGGCCACTAACATCTGGTGTTATTCCCTCCCTGCTGAAGTTAGAGCGTCAAAATTGAAAATTCAGGCAGATTAAATTATATGTAGCAGTTTGTCCAGCATAAGTAAAGGGGAAAAAATGAATAAATTACATAATACTAAATAAAGCTGGTTTGTTCCCCACAAATTTCCCTTCAAATGACTTCTCCACTCTCTTTCATTTAAACATAACAATCAGAGAGCTTTTTTGTTTAGTTTGGAGCAATCAGAGAACAAGGCAGCTGCAAACTAGGAAATGCAAACAAAGGCTGACTGAGGCAAAGCGAAACAAATAAATAAATTAATCCCCATAAAAAAGGAAAGAATGAAAAATATCAAAAATAGCATGGAATAAATTCAGGTCCTTAAGGATTTCTATTTTTAAAAACATTCTTATTATTTAATATATCCACTTTGTCCGTAACATCATTGAAAGAAAAAATGGGAAATTTACTTCTACGTGAATGCTTCAATGTATTATAAAATTCATTAAATGAACAATGGACGATTTTACACTCTCAAAGACAATATTAAAAATATTTCATAAAAGGAACGATTTTTTTTCGCCGTTAAACTTATTCTGTGAACAGACGAAAGCTGTTATAGATTATAGTATATAAGAGTTCATCGGGCTTTTCTTTCCTAAAGAAATTATTACAAGTTTTTGACTAAAACTAAATGAAAGATATGATAGGATAATGTTGAGATAAAAGAGCATATGTAGAAAAATAAAATGTGGTATTAGATAACAATTTATCAATATCAATCGTTTTGGAAAATTTAATATATAATTTAGATAAAATGAATAGTAACACAGTAATTTTTATCTGAAATTTCTGAAGCTGAAAATTAAATAATTTCATCAGAGAAATGATATTTCCTGCTTAGTTTGAGATACCTGTTTCAAACTGTAGTGTTTGAAAAAAAAGATAATACTTAATCCAGAGAAATGGTTGTTCTAATTAATGAAATGGTAGATTTTTTTAAGTGTAAATTTTTAAGAACATTTTATTAGCACTCTATGAAATGTTGCTTAAAAGTCTGAGAATTTATCAGCAATTTTTTGCATATCCTCGAAAATTAATAAAACAATTAACTATACAATCATTTAATTTTCGTAAAAAGCATTTTTGAAAGCCGAAGATTTGAATTAAAATGTGTTATTGTTGTTGATATATGTTTTTTCTGTTGCTGCTCTTGTTAGCTTGCATAAAATGCTAACTAGATTTCGAATGTTCAAAGATATTTTAGGAGTGACATACAATTATGTTTCTGAAATGGAATAAATTGCGTAATGTGTTTCTCTATTATTCTTAAAAGCCTCTATTAGAATTTTAAACTTCCTTTAGGAAAATGCTGTTCGAAATTTATTTTTTAGCACAATTAAAAAATTTTAAAGACAATTTTAATACGTTTTAATAGTAATGATAATGATAGTTCAGATTCATTTTGCAATCCCGTTAAAAATATGGGATATGTTTTAACAATAAAAGTCAAATACACTTAACTTTTTTCCTATTTCTTTGGTAAGCAAAGGATATTTTTGCATTTTTATAGTATTAAGGTTTCTTTTTCAACTCAATAAAAATTCGCAATAGACTGATAGCAGCGTCTTGGCTCGGGATCGGTGTTTGAGCCTCCATTCCATCAAATATCTAACGTACAGGCGCATTTTATTTACCGGGTTCAAACGTCCTGCCGTTGGTGTGGTGAGGAATTTTTCGACAGACGTTGTAGTTTTGGATTATGGTCGGATGACGAGGACGATACCTGAATTTTCAAATTTCCCTACCACATCAACAGATACTTCAAAATGCTAATGAATTTACTTGAAAAAGACAAAAAATTAAAGAAATGTTAAGAGATTATTATATATCAACATGCCCTTTGGAAAATTATTCTAATTCATTCACAATATTAGGAATCAAATGGACATTGACCCCTTTCAAATCTATTAAATGCGTGTTTATGTGCCAGATATATCAATTTTGTTGCACTAGCATACAGTAGAACTTTATTAGAAATTAACCTTGATGTTCCATTTCTGAAAATGCTCAAAGACTGGGATACAATTTAGAGGTATTTGATCAATAGTGTCCTGTCTTGTTCCTATGTTGATTTTCGAACGATCTAGTGTGGAGAGAATGCACTTCGCTTAATTTGTTCCCCCTCTAACTAGTGCATACCTCTTTTCAATATGATTTTACCGCTTAATGAGCTGTTACTAGATGCATACCGTTGGATTTAAATGAGTAAACGATCGGTATGAAGTCGGGAAATGGGAACGAAATTCAATTCAATTATTCATAGTTTCATCGAATTACTGGTGTTTATATCGCGGATATGTTTTTGGTAAATCAAATCAAGGGTGTTTCGATGTTTTTTGATAATGCAAAGACTATAGTAGTAAAGGAATTTTCTGAGTTATTTGATTAAAATGGCTATATAATGAATAGTTGTGGTTGCTGTATTTCTCTGAATTTTTAAAAAAATATCTTCTACAGATATTTCGACAAGTAGACCAGGGTTTCTTTCCCGGGAACAAAAAAAAAATTAAAAAATTATTCAGAAAATCAAATCACCTCTCAAGAATGATATTTTAGAAAATTATGTTAAAACAGAGTTTGGGTGTGAAAAGATGGTTTGTTTAGACATCAAAACACGCTGGAATAGTTTGCTGGCAATGCTTGAAAAAGTTTTAGAGATAACATCTGCAATTTCAGAAGCATTAATTGAAATTAAAGAACAAAAAATTTGGCTAATGCAGAATTTGAACGTCTGAATGACTTTGTAGCAGGCTTGAAGGCAGTAAACATTGGCCTAGAAAAACTATGCATTTGAAAAGCGACTTTGGCGTGTCGAAGGAGTGTTTCTTTCATTAATGGAGAGTTGAACTAAAAAAACTCAGAATTTTCCAAGAACATGAAATGTTCTCTAGTCCGAAGAATTAGTGAGAGACGCATTATTAGGAAGGAATTTAATTCACACGCATAGACTCCACAAAAAAAGTTGTAGGGAAGATCCTCTATATCTAGATAACTGCATATGTTTAAAACATAACTCATGTCTTATTTTAGATATAAAGGGTAACAACAGAAGTTACAAAAAAAGAATTGAAAATCGGAATTGTAGCTCAGCGACTACTGAGTCGCAAAGTTGGGTAAAAATACGCATGAATTGTGACGCGATCCACCATATCTTGGTAACTACATATGTTACAAACATAACTGAAGTCTTATTTTAGAGATAAAGGGTAACAACAGAAGTTACAAAAAAGAATGAAAATCGGAATTGTAGTTCAGCGACTACTGTGTCGCAAAGTTGGGCAAAAATACGCATGAATTGGTGACGCGATCCTCTATATCTCGGTAACTACATATGTTAAAATATAACTAATGTCTTATTTTAGAGATAAAGGGTAACAACAGAAGTTACAAAAAATATGAACACCGGAAAAGAGTCACGCGAGTAAAGTAGTCCCACGCCTTTAACGTCAGCGGCTGTTTGAAAAAGACAGCCTCCCGTCATTTTCTCCCTTCATTTAGGGGAACGGAGGGTGGTATGGGACCCTCAAGGCAAATTTAATATAAAATTTATATTATTCGTGGAAATGAGCTGTAACTGATAAAAACCTTTCTTTGAACACTTTTCTTAATGCTGATTAGGTTCAATAATTTTATGTAAGCTATGAAAATTACATATCACAACTAATTTTTAAGGCGACACTTAGCAAAAAATTTTAATATTTCGGGTAGTATGAGTCACACTAAAGAACACAAGGTTTAAAATAAAAACAAATAATTTTTTGGTTAGAAATGGATGTATTTTGATTCTGTAACCAAATTACAATAATAGAAATAAATTTGCTTACATTTTCACCATTAGCCTATTAGTTATTACATATTGGTTATTAGTTATTTAATTGATTTTTCTTCTTTGTATTGTACTTCTAGACACACTGTAATGGTCCGAAACAGTCCTTTCAGACATTTTATTTTCCCCAAACACTTGCAATTGGAATTAGTTTAGTTACATTAACGTCCCGTTTTGAGGCAACACGAGGGCTATTCAGGGGTGGATCTCGTAATTTTGAACCGTTCTCAGATGACGAAGATGACATCTGAGCTTGCATTCCTCTCGACAAGTTCGTGTGATTTAGCGCAAAACGGGCCCCATACAGAGGAATCGGGCTTCGAACCTGGAACCCTCCAACCCCGAAGCCCAGACCTTGTCACCAGGCCATCGCCCTTGCAGTTGCAAGCTTCATGGCAGCCACAGACCACTTTCCTTGTCCCTCGCCTTCAGGCTTCTTTTTAAACCTAGGCGTGTTTTGCAAAGTTATAAAGAATGTTTTATTCACATAATGCATACTACCCGATCAAACTGATTGAAAAGAAAAACATAGAGAAGGCGAAAGTCGTGTTAAAGGAAGCAAGATGAAACTTTCACATCGTAAGCTAAATAAAGTAAGCTAAATAATAACACTGGTTTCATAATTTTATTCTTACCTGTAGAAGTGCAAGGAGTCGTCAAAAGTTATAGGAAGCAACCACTTGAAGATTCACAAAGAAAATTTACTAAAGAACAATTTAAAGCAGTTATGTAAACCAAGTATCTGCACACGGCAGACTGGTGCTATAGCTGTACTGATGGCATATTTATGGGATGCTAGCTAGCGGCAGGTCTTTGAAATACTAGATGGCCCACACTACCTGCCATTCCCCTACTGGGAAAGATCTCAAAGCATTTCTACGTACGGAATTATTTTGTGTTTAAGATTTCAGTTTGTGCAAAAGAACAGAAACGCTTCAAGTTCTTCTATTTTGATTATTGTGAATATGATAAAAGAACTACTCATGCAGAATAAATTTGCGTCAGTAGATAGACAAAAGTCAAAATTTTAAAATCCCAATTGGAAAATTTTTCTGTCGAAAAATGGTTATTAATGACTTGAATGATTATGAAATATTGATGCTCTTTTCATTTATATCACCTTCGCATTAATTGAAAATTTCATTTTCCGGCAAATGCTTTTTTTCTGTCAGATCAGATTACAGTTACTTGTAAAGCGAAGGTGTCAAAACGGCTTATTTTTTTCTAGATTCAGTTTGAAACCTTGTTGAAATAAACTACAGATAAGTGCTTAAATTTTTAATTTTTTTTGATAATATTTCTTACTGAATTTCAGCAGATGCATTGTTATAAAGTTTTGGTTGAAATAATTAATTTTCATGCAAGAAAGAAAGTCTTCGGGTGGGCCCAGGTAAGTTCAATGTTAAACAGCATTAATTTGTTCATGTGTGCTCAAGATAATGTATTTTTTTGTGCTTGATTATACTGTCTCAATACTTTTTAGAAAATATTTTTTATTGACGTTAGAAATCCTTGAAGAAAGATGTTTGATATTTATCACAATGAATTTATACTTTCAGACGAGCAAACGTTTTGCAATTATATAATGACTAATTAAAAATTTCAGTACTCTGCCGTAATTATAAGTAAATATGTATAAATATTAAAGGAAAATATCTACAAAATTTCGCAAGGACCTCAGAGATTTACCAAATATATAGGAGTGCTAAGTAGTCTAGAATATTAAGTCTCAAATTATATTTAAGTAACTATATTGGAATTCTAGGAACCTTCGTTATATATAATCTTCATTTCGATGAAATTTCCAAATAAATTAATAATCTTCTCTACATAGCAAAAACTATTATGATAAGTAACTTGAAATATTACAAGCTTCGTTTTCAATAGAGAGAATTTCAAGAATTACCTCATCCTAGTTTTGACCTAGTTCCTAGTTTCATTTCAAATGAAAATAAACTTCATTAAAAAAATCAACAACGACATCTGCATATATTAGCTTAAAATAAGAAGATGCCTTAAACGACTGCTTTGCTAATATATCTCGTATGTTAAATGCCTGACAATCACGCGATTCATCAGTATAGTGTGTATAAAAGTCTAAGTAACATGAAAAAGAATAAAGCATTCTTAACCTAATGTAAGTGGAAATACATTTATTGCTCACTGCAAAGTCATCTAAAGGAGTGCTCTAGAGGATGGAATGATTGAATGGGATTACCATATTGGCAGGTGTGAGATGAAGGACGACTCTAGTCTGTGTAAAGTTAAGTTTGAAGCTTTCGTGTTGGTCTAATTTAAGATGTCACGAATTGCCGGCGTATCTCTTCACACAGTAAGTGTATAACATGCAGTACATCTTACATTACCTTAGAGCTGCTCTTTGTTCTATCTTGATTTTATAGGACGAGAAAAATTTCCTTACTTTCAGTGTCTCGCGGTTTTTCTTTAATTGACAGAATTTCATAACGACTGGACCACGGTAGTATCGTTTCGGAGTGCAATAATTGTGATTGAAGGGTCACAGACTCGAGACTCGATTCCACGGAAGATTCCCAGCGAGTACACATTAAATCCCTCGAGGCTCAGACGTCCCCTGTCTGGTGTGAAGAGCAAGTTTGAACGGAGATAAATTGGCTCAATTGTCGACTTCGTCATATAACCATGGTTCAAATTTCGAAGACCTTCCCAAAATAATCCTTGTGAAGCTTCAATACGGGGCGTTAATATAATTAAATTAAATTACTAGATAATTCTTAGCTAGTCTCTAGCTATAGAAAAAGTTACCCTTTTTGCCCATATAAGGTTTCATTTTCGTTTATATTCTCGGCATAAGTAATCATATTTTTACAGCTAAATCTGAAAGAAACGAAGATTTCGAATGCTAATTGCGAATAAATTTCAGAAAAGGAATGCATTTCTACATTTGTTTATTTACTAGTCTTTCCCTTTAATATAGCATTTATATGAACAATTAAAGTTTCGCAGCAACCCTTTAAATTCCTGGTAAGAATTTTCAATATTGTTCTCAATTATCTGTCCTGTATTAATTCGAAAAACAAATTCCATTCTCAATAATTCAGTTGCATTTACGTATATGTGCTTGCAGATAAAATACAGCTTTTGACGTACCTTTATTGAAATGCTAATATCTGTGGCGGCGTTTATTATTAGATCCCCAACGAAAGAAGGATTACGATGAAGTTTAGAGTTTGGAAGTTTTGTTAAGGATTTTCGGCGTGATACCAGGTTTGGTCATATTGTTCCAAGGATTGCGATAAAGATGGTGATAATTATTAAACACTTTTACTCAGCTTGAATTGTTTCATGTTTATAAAGGGGAAATTTTGTAATATATTTTTCACTCAATTAATTATGTGCTATAGTTTTGAAATTTTTTACACTCTTGTGTTATGGATAACAACAGACTATTTTAATATTTTCAGTGTCAGTTATAGATTAATCATATAAACCAATTAAATTTTGATTTCATATAGTGGCTTCACAAGGTAGTAAAGTTGAGAAGAATTTGATTTCAAGATTGCATAATATTGATAATAATGAATGAAAAACTAAAAGTAGAAAATGAGTAAAATAAAAAAATCTGCTTTTTTAATAATGAATTAAAAACTAAAAGTAGAAAATGAGTAAAATAAAACAAATGTGCTTTTTAGTACATTAATAAATGTGGGTTTTAAAACCATTTTATTAAGTTTGCTACTAAGAGGTTGGTTTAAATCAGTACCCTGTCAGATGATGATGAAGAATTTGTTTCAATTTCTTTCTGAAAGTCTCATGCGAATTTCAATAGATCATTTAAAAATATCTTAGAATAAATTATAATAAATTCTGCCTTCTGTAATGAAATATATTTTTATATAATTACTAGCCGCCTTCGGCGATTAGCCGTTCTCCCGTAATATTAATGACCTGTGTCTATGCTTGTAACTTGGTGAAATACAGTGGCGGTTGTAGAGGCAGAAGAACTCTGCCAAAGATTTATTTTTCGATATATCTCGAAAACGGAGGGTGGTTGTTGGCGGTCTACTATTGATGATATATATAGGGATCGTAAGCTTTCATGCGAAATAAAAACTGTTTAAATCGGTACAGTGGTTAGGGCTCGAGGACTTTATTAAGATTTTTTAACCATAGAAAATGCACATTGGAGTAAGGCTTTTTCCTTTTCTTTCGATAATGGAGGATGGTGGGGGACAGGCGACCATTGATGACGTATTTAGACGCCATAAGCTTCATATAAAATAAAAATTGTCTAAACTGTTCGAGTGGTTTTGGCTAGGAGGGGAGTCTCTGTCATGGTTTTGCTAATACTATTTTAAATATATAGATAATTAAATTCAGTTTAAGTGGTTATCATAGGCGTAAATCGATTTTCTGGTTATTGGTATTGTAAAAATTTTGATATATTTATTCTACTCATTGTTCTGTTTCTATGTTCCCGTTATTCAGCGGGTACATATAAATAGAAGGAAGAATTAAAGGACTACTTCCGGTTTAAGTGTAAGCGACTGCTTTACACTGTAAAAATGAAAAATTCCAATTAAGAAGAAAAATGTTCCAATACAGAGAGAGAAGAGAGAGAGAGAGAAAAAAACCCAAGTAAATGCCACGATGCATATGCATCTCTATTTTAAAGCCTTGGAAACAGTGAAAAGGAATCTCTTCAAAATTTTGAGAGAAGTAAAAGAACGCTTAACCCTTGACAGTTTTACCTGTAAGCAGTACGTGTATCGAATTATCGCAGTTTAGTCTTATAAGCTAAAATTAAATCATCAATTAGTTTTATAATTTGACGCAAAATAACGTAGAATCCATAAATATCTCAAGTATTCTATGGTTTTTTAGATGAATGAAAGCGCCAAATCCTTTCCAAAAAGATGGTGCCGTCTTATTAGATAGCAAGGAAAATGAAACTGTTCAGGGGTTAAATAACAAATACCTCAAATATGCAATAAACAAATGGATGAAACATGTAAAAATTGCAGTGCTAAACCTGACTGATTTTTAAATGGCACTGATATATCTGTATGCTCTGATATAGCGAACTTCCAACTTCAAAGATGGAAGAATGATAAAAAAATATTTTACTTTGGTTTTTCTGTTCACTAGTTCAGTTCCAATGTATGTTCAGCAGGGTTTTTTTGAAAGACAAATGAACTTAAAAAAATCTGACGGCAATGAATATTCCGAAGTTTGCAAAGCAAGATAAATTTACAAAGGAAGGTTCCTTTAGAATAAAAAGTTAACAAAAACTGTTGAAAATCGACAAATCTTTGAGAAGAAAATACAGAGACAGTTAAAGGAGAAACAAGAAAAAAATTTGCTATTGTAACCTGAGGAACGTGTTTTTTAGAAGTCATAGTGCCAACACTTCCTGCTCTAGAATACTAAACAGCCATCCTGTAAAAATTTCTGCCAGTTGCAAATGGGAAATTTTTTTCCCCTAATAAATCTATTTTTTAAGGAAGAATTCTAAATGGGATCATGAAATTGGCCTTCCGAAATTCCACCTTGTTTTGGTGTGCAACCACACGTACGCTCATATTCACGTAAGCATTTCTCTATTGTAGTCTATATACAGTAATGCGGTCAATCCATGAAATTTATCAAAGCTGATCTTTCTTCTTTTCATTCGATACTTCTTCGGAATCGTCATCTTTCTTGAAGATAAAAGTGAAATTTTCTTGTGGGCGCGGTATAATAGTTCTTTGGGAGGTATTTATCATCATTCAGTTTGGATTAGTTCTTTTTTTCAAATGTCTGAGAAACTTATATTAATGGTGAGAAGAATTGAAGATGAAGAAAAGTATAAATTGAGAATAGAAGCTGTATTTTTGGAGAATGTAATTGCGATTTCTAACTAATCATAAAGTTTTGTTTATATTTGTTTATCTGTAATATATTTTTCCATAGGATGTGCTTATAAAATAAGTCAAAAACTTGTATATAAAATGTTAACAAGATGTTCTTTGCCGCCAACTGTAAATCGTCAGACGGTAACTTTTCATGACACTATTATTCTGGAAACTGTACTAGAGTGATTAACTTTTGTTATGAATGTAGTTTGCTATATAAAATTAACCCTATTATGATTAACTTTTTTTGTAGATACGGTTTGTTTTAGAAGAAAATTAACATTACTTTAACATTAAGAAAACGTGATTAACGTTTTTCTTTAAATGTTGGCTGTCGTTAAATAAATTTAATTCACCTGTAAGTAAGATTGATAGAAGTAAAGCCGTCGTAAGTGCTCCGACAATAAATGTATGGATTCTTCGTCATTTTACACATTAATTCAAATGCAAAAATATTCACATAATTATCAGAAAAGAAACTCTGTAGAATTAGTCTTTTTCTATCCTATTTCGGATGATTTATTTCCTTGTTTGCCAGTTCTTGACCTCCCATCTTGGTAGCCATTTTTAGTTTCGAGTTCAGTCGCGGCTCGTCCATTGGGGCTGCAGAACTGCAGCACTCCCTGAAATGTTTTTAAAACTTCGATTTTCGTTTTTAATCTTATTCGCTTACTTTTTCACCCTCAGAGCTCCATGACTTACGAAAATGTAAAAAAAAAGTAATAAAAATTGAAAAGAAGATAGAAAATGAATCAACAAGTAAGAGAGAAGCAGGTCTGAGCTGCAAAGTACTCTGCCCCGTCAAAATTCGTTCACTGCGCAGAAACTCCAGAGAGAAAAGCAAGCCTTTCTTCCTTTAACTTAGACGGGCTATGGGCTGACGGGCGAGCGACTCTATCTGGCACGGAACCAACTGAACGAGAAAAAGATGCTCTTTTTAATTTATTTTTCTTTTTTGCCTCATTCCCACACAAAGTGGCAATCTAGTTGGTTGTTTATGGGTTTTGGTTTCGGTTTGTGTTGCTGTGACAGAAACACATCTGGTTGATTGATTATTTGCTTTCTCTTGATAGAAGGCTAGATTTCTTTTGAAGAAGATATTCATTTTTGGAAGAGTGTTATCTAGTGAAGTAGGCGAGGAGGGAAGTGTGTATGTGGAGCTCTGACTTTTTTTTTGCCGTCAGCTGAATCGTCACATCAACATTCACTTTACTTTCTGTTAGTAAAACTAGTAGTAAATGTCATATATGCAAGTTATTTAATTTGTTTGGAAAGCAGGAAATTTTATATCTGATTTTGGAATTAAAAAATTTGCCCTACTGAAAGTTAAAGTAGCTTTTTTAAAATGTATTCTCTTGATAAATATTATCTTGCAACCCTCCTCGTTTCTAAGACTCATGAGCCGCCACTGTTCGAGTTATCACGTTTCCATACATAAATAAACAGACAATCAGACAGTTATGCCTTTGACAAATTTGGGTCAAAATTTGTTACATATCTACAATTTTAATGTCCGTGTAACTTGTTGCGTTTTTAATTTATCGGGTTCAGAGAGATACAGAAGTAATTTTAAAAATGTTACTTTTTCGGAATCTGAAATATCTCAAATGTAGATTAAAATTCGGCATGTTTTATGCTTAAAGTGTGATATTGCGATATTCAGGATTGGAATAATTTATCCATCGTCACATTTACTAAAATATTGTGCTAAAAAGCCAATAAGGTTTATAAACACACTTTATGCATATCAAAATTGTATGATTTCAAATGCGAAAGCACAATACATTTCTCATTTCGTAACGGATTCATTCTGATCTTTTCATTTGTTTCGTGGCAACACGGTCGTTGCCCCTCTTGCCACGTGGGCGTTTATTTGGCATGCTCCGAATGAGTATTGCGGGCATTCAGAAAATCTGAACTAATTAAGTGAAGGCGATGGAATGTTGACTATTATCGACGAGCCTTGCGAAATCAATTTACAATAATTCCATTAAATTCCAATCTATGTTTCGCTTTCCTCTTCAAATAAAGCTCAATAACTCCGAGGAAAAATTGTTCTACTCCACTATAACATCGGAATAATTTGAGGCCTGCTTAAATATTAGCTGAAAAGGAAATTAGCTGAAAGTGATTAGATGCAATAATTTTTTTTCTAGTTATGGTTGAATAAATCATTTTTCATGAGAGAAAATATTCAAATTAAGGTAGCAGGAACAATATGTTTTCATCATTTCAGAGAAGAGTTACCTTGCAATTACGTAGAAAAATTATACGAAGATACGAATAAAATGCATTCCAGTCCCTACACGGCAACATTGGAACCGAATGAACTTTGCATGGTTTTTTTTAATTCGATGTTGTGTGTATACGGCATGCCAGATGACGTTAAACTCATCTTTAGTAACTTTTTAAATTAGAAATTACGTGTTTGTAGTCGCAGAAAATATCTTTAATGAACAGGGTATATTTTGAAAATAGAGTTTGCATTTGATGCTTGTTTTAATTATTATTTCATTTAGCTAAAAAAGAAAGAAATCCAAAACATAGATTTAAGAAGTGCATTCTTCAGTCGTCATCAAATATTCACTAACCATATTTTATGAGTTATAAATTGGTGATCCGCTTAAAGGCAAGTGAGGTAATGGCATACAATCACTGAAAAAATACGTGAGAATGCTTCTCTATATTTATTTTTCATTGGATGGAGCATATGGAATCTATTATTTAATTTCGATGTTAAAAATTTGGCACAAACTCCCACAATGATCAACAAGACGAACACGATGCTTGTTAAGAATGTTCTCATTACAATGTGTTTTTAATAATACCATCGAATAACTCAAATCCTTTAATATAACCTTCCAGAGAAAAATAGAATCTACGAGGTACTTATTTTCCATGAAATATAGAAGCAAAACATATTTTATAAAAATAAACCTGGAGCAAAATACATTTATTAAATATAGTTAAAAAATAAGGGAAAAAAATCCGTTTTTCAGTTTCACGAAGAAAAGAAGTTGGATAAAATTCACTTGAAATTGTCTCTGAGTGAATATTTATTATTACGGAATATATAATATTTATTAACAACATGCAAGATTAATCTGTTATTGAGTCTCAGTTATAATAATAATAAAATAAAATGAAATATGAAAAAATCTTCGTAAATGCTGAGATAAATAAACATGATAAAATAGCTCGAAATGGAAAGTAAATTTTCAATAAGTATGTTTCATTTCTTCAATTTACAAAGTGATAGCAAATAAATTTACAATCATGGATAAATTCGGACGAGACGAAATATTTTCATTTTCCTAAGCCTTACTTTATTTATATTTCTTCCTCTGTAAATGTAACTATACAGTCTGAAAGTAATGAATACGGAAAAACATTTGGAATGGAGCGTTTCGATTACATTTATTTTAAAATCATTCGGTAGTAAACACATTTCATTTCTGTTTAAGAAAAGCCAAGTTTTGTGAAATCTTATCACCATTCTCAAGATTCGAATTCGAACTATGGTTGCATTGAGTACGAAAACAATTCTCTTTATTAATAAGTTGCTACTTTTGCTGACACTCTAAGATTCATGCGCTTCAATAAAATCATGAATGTGAAATAGCTGTCCATATTTAAAATTTAATTTTTTCTAAGTTTGAAAAAGTTTCTTGATTATGGATTTGATAATTATTCATTAGGTGCAATATTAGCGCAAGGTTTTGAAATAAAATATGACCATTAAGAACCGCTTAAAGCAAAAAGTATAAGGAGAAATTGCTAAAATGTCAAAAGAGGAAAAAAAACAGAAATTCAATAATTAAGAATTAATTAAAGTAATTAGGATGTAAAATCTCATGTAAATATATAATTTTTTAAACTCATACTATAAGAATTTATTCATTTAAGTAGAATACTTTGAAAATAAAAAAAACAACATTCTTGAATAAATAGTAGTATTTAACATAGGCTTATCATGTGCATTCTTAAGTTTTCTATTTTGAGTTTTTATATATGCTTTTAAATATTACCTAATAAATAATGTAAAGTGTTTCGTGTTTCGCAATAGAAGATAATTTTGTTATAAATGAATATTGTAAAAAACGCGAAAATCAGAATCAATCTTATAAACTAATATTTTACTTTCTTCTAAACGTTGATATATTTATATCGGGAAAATATGCTTTTCTATAAGAATAGTATGATTTTGACAAAAGTCAAGGCTTTTCTCAATTGAATTTGTATAGACATTAATTCTCTGAACAGTTATCTTTCTGTATAAATAAACAGAATTAGAGAGCATTTTTTTCGGGGGGGGGGATACATAAACAAACGAAATTCTTTTCAAAGGTTTAACAGTTTACAAACGTTAGTGTTGAAGAAATAACCGAGAGTTGAATAAGTTCCTTCTTTTATTTAAATGTTTATTTTTCTTGTGTTTTTGCGTTTTGATAGATAAAAATTTTTGGCTTTTGTTGTTACATTCTTTCTGATGTAAAAAATGAGTTGTCGATTTGATGTTTCAATTACCAAAAGAAGTAATGCAATATTTTGCATATTCAATAAATAATTCAACGATTGCAAATAAATAAATTTTATGTACACCTTAAAAACATATATATTACTTAGAAATGAAGCTTTTCTTTAATGGTGAAATCAGTGGTTTTTTTGACGTTTGATTCTAGAGAGAGCATTTAGTGCATAGATATAAAATAATAAAAACTATCAAAAGGCAGCGAGTAATGATATTGAATCCTGGATATCAATTTTTGGATATCTGTTTTCGGAGTACCTTCCAAAGTAATTTTAGTAGTTTATTCACTTAGTGTAAAAAAGTCAGCAAGGGAAAAATCAGAACAGTGTTGAAGTATGAATGCATAATAAAATGCATTCAAGATTTTATATGTTTGCAGATAAAATAAAAAGAAATGCTACAACGAAGAATAATTTTATTTCTCTAGATAAAAAAGATAAAATTTTTATATTAAAATTTTAACAAAAAGAAAGGCATCTCAAAAATTAATTAATTTCATGAAAACAGTAAGCTGTAATATGTATAAAATATTTCGTTACTGTTCTCTATAAAGTAAAAAGATGGTTAAGCAAACTCAAGAAGGGATGTTCTGCGAAAACCTGTGATAAAATGATCATTTTTATAACGCGAAAACAAAATAAAGTTTTATATAAAACTTCACTAATAAATGAACTTCAAAAAAGGAATCCAGAATATAGATAAAGTCGAGCACAATACAGTAAATTGTTCCGATATTAAACTTCTGGAGCGAAAGATTAAATAATTTCACAAGGGAATTAACATTTTTTGCTATGTTTATCTTATCTATTTCCAGTATTAAAATTCCAAAAATAAGCTAATCTTTCATCAGAAAGAATGGTTGTACGAAGTAATGAAATGGAAATTATTAGTTGAAAAGTATAAAAATGTAAGAACATTTTCATGCGTGCCTAACGAAAATTCCCTGAAAAAAGGTAAGTAATCTTGTAGAAAATTTTTCTTTCTTCTCAACTTCAATTATTAATCTTTAGTAAATATATTTTTATAAAAATTTCTTTTAAATTATTACAGAGACAATTAAAAGCAATTAAAATGCAGAGCATTATGCTAATTTTTTTTAAAATTTGGAAGATACAGAGCAAATATTTTCATAGAATTATTGTTACTTTTAGTGTACTGTAAGGTTCTTATTTGTTTCACGAAAGATGAAAATTGTTTTTTTATCATTTTTTCTAAGTTTTAACGAAATATGTAATGGAGTAATGTTGTTTCTGGTTGAACAAGGTGCTTTTTCTTCATTTGCTTCCAAGGTGCGACTTAGGACATGGTGGTATGACTTAAGAACCTGTTTCCTTAGTAGTACCGATGCTATTACTTTAAGATTTGTTTATTTCATTCGACATAGTAGGTGTATTTTGAATTTTCTTGTAATAAATAGCTGCAATATTCATAGAAGTTGTGAATAATTCAAAATTCAATCCTTCATTTAGTGAAACCTGCAGCTAATAGACTTTTTGCCTTGGGGTACGACTTAAGCAACCTTATCCTAACTCCTCTTTATAAGTTATTTGTTATTTTTTTGGGCAAATGCTGTCGAAATCATTACTAGCGGAAGATAGATGGGAATTGCATCAGAGGAATCTTCAAAATCATAATGACATAACTCATCGAAAGACATTTTTGGGTTCTCATTTGATCGAACGGATATTAAAAACTGGTTATTTAATGTAGTTAAAGAGCTTCAAACTTCAAATATGGCAATGTAATAAAGAATTTGGGACAGATGAAACCAATGTTTTAAGAATTTGGGACAAATGAAACCAATTTTTTAAGTTGTGTACTTTAGATCTCCGAGAAGACTCTTTGTAACACTAATTTTTTTTCTGATCCGATGTGCCTCCACTGAATGTTACGTTATCTTTAAGGTCAAAGCGATAATTCACTTCTTTTTCTTGATCCATCCATGTTAGGTGTTTTTAATACTTTGTATTAAACATAGGCTCTGTGTGTACTCATATTTAAAGTTATAAATAAATATAAAAATAGTTATCTCATTTTTATAGATCTGAAGGTTATAAAATAAATTCTCGTGTAAGCTTTGCTCCTTTCTCTTTTGATTTAGACTTCGTACATATATGGAATCTCATAAAATATGTATACAATGATGTTTTATAACCTTAGGGGCTGAAATAGATAATAATTGTTTGACTAATATTATGAAAGTCTTCAATCCTTCATCTGCTTCCATTCATGTGACTTTCCTGGCATGCGCGTCGTCTTCATCTTCCTCCTATCCTACCTCATCACCTTTCTCCTATCTCAGTACGTGTTCGATTATTTCATCATCATCAAGAGAAAGTGTCACGGGAAGATAATTCTCTACATTCACCCAAGACTGCACCAGCTCTTCACCAACCTATTACATATTTTTTTTAAATCTTTAATGTTTAAATTTCGATTTAAATTTGAACCTTCAAAAGCATCGTTATTTTGATATTGCCTGTTAATTGGGTGCCTGATAGGAGAGATTTTACTGTACACATATTTGGACTAAGAATGTTCTTGTGTAGAAAAATGTGTCAACAACAGGAGAGGGAATTCTTTGACATAAACGAATTTCATACGGAGTTACAGGGTGACCCAAGGAGTAACATTTGAAAAACAATCTAATAGATGGTGCAAGCCTCGAGAAAATAAGACCAAACTTGGTGTGCATGATCATTACAGCGGGCAATTCTATAGGTGTGTGTTTCGCTAGCGAGCGGTGAGTTTAAATGTGTTGTTCAATTGTGATTGTCACCAGCGAAAATTAATAAATATTCAACAGATATTCGAATGTTTATTGTGCTTGAAATGGCCAAATGCCACGAAAATGTTAAAGCAGTGCAGCAGGCACGGCGGGAGGAGTTTCACAAAATGAACTGGTCAGATAAAAGGACCATGAAAAAGTAAGCCAATTTTTGAGCTTTCACATGGCTTCGTTTTGTTTTCCCCTCTACGTTTATCATTAAAAATGTGTTTTAATCCTCTTCTTTAGGCTTTATGACAAGTTCAAACGCACTAGATTGTTGCAAGACGATAAAAAAGCAATGGCCACGGCCACTGCTTCTGTGGCGAGTCGACGATTTTTTTGCTGTTAATCACTTAATTATGCACTTAAACTCACCGCTCGCTAACGAAACACACACCTATATAATTGCCCGCTCAAATGATCATGCGCATCAAGTTGGGTCTCATTTGCTCGAGGCTAGCGCCATCTATTAGATTGTTTTTCAAACATTACCCGCTGGGCCATCCTTTAAAGGTACCATTGTACTGATGGCATTTATTGAGAAGTTATCGGAGGACTTAAGTTTTATTTCAAATTCCACGGGAGATTCGCATTATATGTAATATTCTCCTACAAACATTGTATGAAAATTTAGGCAGGAATGATAGAAAATCAGGCGTCACCATCGTTATATAATGCTATATAAACATACAGTTATAAGCATAATAGCCTTTGAGAATCTGCCGGTTAAGAAGTTCTAGTCAAAGTATGAAAATCTTTTACAATACTCAGATACTTTTCAATCCCAACTCCATGATTATATTGACATTTCTTAGAAAATTCCAGAAGCGAAATGATTCCTAAACACAAGTTCCTATTTTGTTTCCTCTTAAATAAGTAACCTTGAGAGGACTCGGTGCCCTAAAATCGTTAAAAATGTCCAGTTTTTAAATTTTGAGTTTAAAATTATCTTTGAACCTTTGATTAAATTCTTTGAAAATTTCAAAACTATATCTCACCAAATTTCGTTTAGTGAGATATGCTGTCCCTTTGAGTGACACGAATTCAATGGCCATGTAAGCTTCCGCTATTTTCTTTATTTTTTAAATGGAAAGATACTTTAAGTTTTTGGAATGAAGTAAAGCAATCAGTTTTTTGAAAACTTTATTGTTTATTCATTATTTGTTTATAATTTTGAATATTTCACTGGCCTTTCTGTGTTAATTTCTATCCGTTCATTTTGGACATTTTTTAATCCATTGGACCATTTATGAACCATTTCTAATTAAAGTTACGAAAATCCTTTACATTATTGAGATAATTTTTAATCCAAATCACACCTTTCTATTGACATTTCTTAGAAAATTCAAAAGTCGAAACGATTCCTAAACACACACATTTTGTTCCTGAATAGTACCTTTAAAGCCTGGTATCTCTATTCTGGAGCAATTTTTCTGGCCTATATTTCAACAATTCGAGACAAGACTTGAATCAGGAAATGGAAAAAGCCGTTTCATTTCCTGCTCCTTGATTGTTTCTTTCAATGGCTCCCAATTTCACACACCTTTAGTTCCGCTTTTATTTTCAGCACTGGACAGATGGATCATACGATTGCCCTTTTTCCTTTCAGTTTGTGATTGGATGTGTATTTTTCTTCAAATAAAGGGACAAAAATTTGTTCATTTAACGGAGACGTACCCCAAGGGAAAGGAAAGGAATAAAAACTTTGAAGGCCAAAGGTTACAAGACAGGATGAATGAAGTAGAAGGCATCAACTACCAAGTTCAGTGAAAGAAGTTTTATTAAGTAATATAGGCGGTTTCTTTGTGGGTTCATTACAATTTTTTCGCATACTGCTGAATTAAATGTTAATGTTTAATCTTTCTTTAAAAAACATAAATTTTCCTGTTTAAAAGTAAGGAGAAAATATTAAAATAAGATTCTGCTTAATTATTACCAAAGTGCACGCAGAACAAAAAATCTCTAAAATCGTTAGAGATGAAATATAGCATAACTTGTTTCACTTTGAAAACAGCGATGGCAACTATGTTTCTCTTTATGAGTATAGCAACAGCAGGATCACCAAAAACTCGTAATCGTATTATCAGCAAGAAGGAAGAAATAATTACAATTTATCGAAATGAACTGGGGGTTAAGTAGTCAAGGGATTTTCTGTTTGATTTCCTAACCCATAACTCCGCATTAATTATTGATTAAATAGTAATGATTGATGTGTATTTGCACAAAATTATCTTCTACATTAAAACCCAGAACCTTAATAAACTTTATTAGCATCCAAGCGAACTCCTCGATGCCTTCTTAAAACGTACATTTAGCTTAAACGGACTACATTAGAAAAATTAGAGTATTTAAATATAATATTTACATCCCCCTCTTTTCTATATTTTTTATTTGATATAAATATCTCATCAGATTCTTTTTAACTTGTATTCTCTAACAGCTATTTCTGTAGGAAGACCAATTACATTGTGGAACACATTTTTCGACTTAGATCTGACACTTATTATATAGTAACTTTTAGGTTGTAAATCGAAATATGAGCTCAGTTTCCTTTATGACATCAGCGTTTTACGATACAGAATTTTATGCAAAGAATGGAATATGAAAAATTAATTATCATGAATATAGCCTATTTGCAACTATTTTGTTCCTGCGAAGGATTTATTGCTACTATCAGTCAAAGTTTTGTGAAAATCATAGCAGTGAAGATAAAAATTAGCGTTCATAAGTTTTCTTAAAGTTTTCAAAAAAATGCATGATACCAATTACTACTCTAGCAGTAAATGGTCAGCCAGCATGTGTTCATGCTCTCTTTTCTGATTTATTTCTTCTAAGGCCTACAGATTTTGGTGAAATCGTTCTCCTTGTTCATCAATGAAGATTTTATGGGAGTTTGGGAGATTTTACTAAGATTTTATGAGAATATATCAAGATGGCGTTGCAGAAAACGTACCTTGATGCTCATGTAATAGCCCAGCACTTTGTAGGAATCCAAGAGTTTCTGGAAAAATTCAATTTAATTCTTTGTTCGTGCATTTCTAAGAAAGTCCTTGGAAACGAAATTGAACTATAATCAAGAATATTTTCCAGTTCTGACATTGTTCCTATAAATTGTTAATCTTTGATGAGCCACCAATTTTGTAGATAATCAAGCACACTGGCCTTTATTTTTCGAAACAGATAAAAAATGCCATAATGAGGTACTTCAAACAGCCTTTGTCAGTTGGCAAAGCAACAAACTGCTTCTTTATATCTACTTTCTTATTTGCAGGTGGGAATACTGCAAGTGGTTCATGTAGAACGTTGGATCATTAAGTTTCAGGGCAGGTAGTGGAGGCTATTCCTATCCAATGCTTCTCACTAGCTCTGTTTATTCCACATGCACCAATAACTGACCCAAATATATTGCCATTATGAAGAATTTGAGCTTTAAGTGTGAGAGAGACTCTATACTCCACTTTAAGCCATTAATGACTAGTCGCCATTTATTTGAGGTATGCTTTTGTAATGACCAATTGCTCCATTAAACATTGTATGTTTTGGCAATAAACAAAGCGACAATAATTCTAAAATACTGTCGAAATTCACTTTCTCTGGTCCGAAAGTACGATATCTTCGTGCTTCTAAGAAGGGTTTTCTCTCAGAGTCTTGAAGCAAGAAGTTCTTTAGCATTCTTGGACAACCTGAAATCCCTTAACTCATAATGACCAAATCTCTCACAAACAGAGTCATCTTCAGTTACAGAATCAGCATCACAATTGTCACAAACTACATCACCATAATCACGTACTCAAAGTGAAAGAAGTATGTAGAAAACAACACTGGGATTTCAGCTGATTGAGGCTGTGGGCGTATAGATAATGGTAGATTAGATGTTACGTTAGAATTATTTTTCTTCTCTCTATGTTAGAATTATTTTTCTTGTTATCCCTGTTGTTTCACTATCCAAAAATATGTCACTTACCTGGTCTCTAGGGTTCTCGCCAAATTATAGTTATTCCACCTCTCCCCTCGCGAGGGAGGCTCTTTGCTCTCGGCTAATATTTCATTCTTCCAGGTAACAGGATTGGCATCCTGTTAGCGGTAGAGAAAAAGCCAACTGTAGTAAAAGAAAAGTAACTTCATTTTTAAAATGAGCATGTTTATTTTTGTCAAAGACATGGAAAATCAAAGCGAGCAAAAAATCTGTTCAAAATTGTTTCCCGGTGTTACTATTATACGTAGCTGCAGGCAAAGGTAATAAAGCTACTGTTGAATGTATTCTGAGTATCAGTATGTTGTAAGCAAGCCAAAAAATTTAATAAGTGACATTTTTGCAACTGTCGCCATTCGGCCAAAATTAGTTCATTTCACTCATTATTTAGAAGATCAATTATATATATTGCAGAATATTGAGTAAATCTGGAATATTCTCACTAATCAGTAAATTTTATGTTTCAGATTATTGAAAAAAAAAACAAATTAGACACAGACAAAACAGGGAACGGATTGGCTGAGCGTCAGTCCATTTTTTTTATTTCTCCGCTATCTAATTCATTTTTTGGCTTTACTTAAATTAACCTTCCAGATGCATTATTCGTGAAATGAGAAAATATTTGATAAACACTTATCAATTCATTTAGCATTTTATTCTTCTGTCAGGATTCATTTATACAGTTGAAGATAGATTTTTATTCTTAGAGAATATATAAATATTCGACCTTCATCGAGAATACAAGCAGAATTAGTTACTGGGAATTACTTAAACTAGTTAAAAGGATAAATTATAAATATATATAAATTAGAACTAATTAGTTATAGCATATATAAAAATAAAGTTATAATAACTAATTAGTTATAACTAAGAATAAGTCGTAACTAATTAAATAGATATTAAATTCTTCTTCTAATATGCTTATAAACCCGAAGGGCGCTCTTTAGCTTGTATTTGTTTCGATTCTTAAGAAATATCTTTCGCATCTCTTCATTTATGAGCTGCGATAAGCCTTAATTTTCGAACAGCTGATATCCCAATTGCTATCGTTTCGGAATTAAACTATTACGCGGTTTTCTTAACTCCTCTTTACTGAAGGGATTTAACTGTCGCAATTAATGCCCTCTGTGGTATCTAATCTTTCTCCATTCTTCATCTAACTCGGAGCAAATTCCTCCTCTTCCACGAATTCTCAATTAACGACCGAAACTAATTCGGCGAAAATTCCCCTTAGCACGCCACATTACAGATACAATAGTTTTCTCAAATGATTCTACCCAAGACGTGCTCATGTTATGATATTATTAAATAAGGCGACTGCCTGCAAGACTGAAATATTCAGCCCAGTTAAGCCTCTTACCTTCGTTCTGAAAGGAAGAATGTTATTGTCTTATCTATCAATTCTCTTTATCTTGAATAAGAATCAATTCTCATTTTCCATATGGTTATCGAAAAGTTCGGAAGAACTGATAAAGTAAGTCTATACATGGATGATAACAAAAAGCAAATTTTGTTTTTTATCTCGGGGAGAAAATGGAATTAACTTGAATTCTATTTGAAAATCATATATAGTGTTCAAAATAAATTAATTTTAAACTTAGAAATATATTAATAAATCTACTCATTTGTTAGTCTCAATAAATATTATGATTTACTTTCGTATATTTGAAATTGTTTACCTTGAGTTCAGTTACACTTTATAGAAGAAATTTTTAGTTTTGTTTTTAAATAATAAGGAATTAATGAGTTTATAAGAGGCCTGTCAGAAGAATACCGAGTTGTTAATACTTTACATTTGAGCTTCTTGTTGTTGTTTGAATCAAGTTGTGAATTTCATGAATGAATTTTCATCATGAATTTCATCCAATCTAATAAATGTATCATGATAAAATGTTTCAATGCTTGGAAATTTTTATGTCATTGCAGTAAGTTATTTCTCTTTCGATTTATTTTTTCCCAATGAACTTCAATAAACCATTTGCTACATTAATTTTCATTATTTTTTTATATACATGTATTTATGAAATTTTTAGAAGTTGTAAAGATCTGTTTAAATTAATCCTAAACCTTTCATTAGATAAAATTATACCTTTTAGAATCACCAGTGTTCATGAAATGTAATTCTCTTCAAATTTCCCCATTTCTTCCTCCATTTTAGAATGAACCACTGCTATACCGCCAATGGCAGTCAATTAATGAATGATGAAATC
>BGPR01000084.1:862975-1069235 GCA_013235015.1 Araneus ventricosus | reverse complement strand
GAGCATATAGACTGTGCAAGAAAGGATTTAAAACTGATTAAACACCGAACCATTAAACAAATTGTATTAAAAGTTGCCACCCAATTAACAATTCAGTTAATCATTACACAAAGGGAATAATTAATTAAGAAATTTAACAAAACTTTAAAAAAATCCATTGAAAAGTTGAGAGTTGCCACGAGACATGAAAGAAACTTTAGTACCGAAAATACTAATTATTTAAATAGCGCTGGTAAAGCCGAAAAGGACGGTATTGCTAAATTGCAATCTAACAGGTACGTTGTTACACTAGAGAGTTTGATTGTTGCATAAAATATGTTAATCAATAAAAACAAATATAATATATTTTTCTTCTTATTATGTTATTATTTTATAATCTCTATAGAATAACGATAGGCTTATGTTCTCTTTTCTTCATAATATCACTTAATTTCCTAAATTATTCTGATGAGTTGTCATCATGATCTTTATCTGAATTACAGTATTTACAAATATATAATTTGGAATGACAAAAGAGTCATTCCGTTGGCCAAGTCCAATGTTGGTATGTCGAGATGAGACCGTGATTTTTCAGAATAAGTAGGGCAGTCTCTCTCTGGTGATTCTGGCATGTTTTATAAAATATCTCACGAAGAATTGAAGTTACTGCACAGTCATCCATCCAGAATTATTTGATGAGCTTCTTCCTTGAGGTACGTCTGAACGGAAGTAACGTTTAAAGATTTCCCTAGGGGAAGAAGGTAGAATTGAATTGCCATTTGCACTGACAGCAAGAGACATGGTTACCAAATTGCCTCTCTAGACAGTTGTACAGCTCCAGCCTGTTTGGTACCATTCATGGCAGTTGCTTTCCTTGTATTTTGAAACGTTGTCACGCCAGTCTCGTCAACATTGTAGATACCTTGACCCTAGAATTTCAACCTGTCGTAAACTCTGACAAATTTGGAGAAGAGAATTACAAGGTTACTCTATATTTGCTATTGAAATTCGTGACTCTACTCAGGCTAGTCACCTGCGGAGTGCGGAAAGAGACTCGGTATACTTTAGAAAAGTTGATAGACAGTCACTTGCAGCACTTTTACATTTACTCCAGTCCACTGAGATTTTATTTGATTTTTAATTGCATACTGATATGCCATTGATTTAAATTTTTTAGTAAAAAGGCCTTAATACAGCTTCGAAGCACTGTCTATGTATTGTTGAAGTTCCATCTCCTGTTCATTTGTGAAGATTTTCAGATGTTTTTATAGACAACGCTAAGTACAGTTAATTCTGGATCTGAAACAGAAAAAGGGCTCATTAATGTTACTTGTATGAAGAATCTCCACTAAAGATCTTAAAAGCTAATATTTTTTTCAATACTGTTTAATTATTTAATTTGTTTCATTTAATTACGCATAACTTAACTAAATTATAATTGATTAGAAATACAACTTACCATCACTAGCAATTTTCATTTCAATATACTATCTGAAGTGTCATGAAATTAATTCCATATTTACCAGCCGCCTTTCGCATTCCCGCTGCCTCCAGAAATGTTTCCTGATTCTTTGTACTCCCATCTGTCTTGATTTTATAGTTCCTCAAATCTCCAATTTTTGATGAGGAAAACACACGAATAAGGGTTACCATCTAGCGTAAGAAAAGTGATTTTCTACAGGAAGTTAATTTAAAATTCGAATGTAACAACTTGTCCCGTGTAACAACTAACCTTGGTCTTCCCTATGCTGGGCGTTTATTCAGGAAGTTGCTTTCTTATACTTTAATTGAAAAGCAAATGGGAATATAATATTGTTTATCTTGATATCGGTAGTAGATTGTCAGTTTTTACGCATTAAACAGGACTATCTGTTTTAGAAAAAGGGAAAATGGAATAAATTATATTGAGATTTTCGAAATGTTGATGCCACATTATAGTGAAATTAAATATAGCGCATGCTATGAAACTCATTTTGACAGCTTAATACAGAAATATTATTAACCAGAAAAGATATAGATTTAGATATAAAAATATGAAGTGCATGAAACCTCTTGGTCATCTTAATTACATTATTTTTTTTGAAATTTAAAGCAAACATTTTGTGCAGAATAAAGTCAATATTTTAAATGAATTATTCACTACAGATCTTAAAATAATTTTAAGCATATTATTTTATTCGATAGACGACGAAAGCGCAAGTTTTTAAGATTTATACAAGATATGACCCATTTCTCTGAATTGAATAATAAATACACAGGTACTGTATTCATTTCTTATCTTTTTTGTTTTTTTAAATAAATGATTTTAGGAGCACCTCCCTATTACAGCTGAAACTAAATACAAAATCAGCATTTTCTGGTAAACGGAATGCCATTTCCCTTTAACATACGAACCAAACACAACTACACGGAACAAGACAAGAAATCGTTGTCATTAAGCAAATAAAGGATGAAAATGAGCTTTTTTTGCAAATTATATTTTTCTACCTCATTTTGGAACACTTCTAAGAGTGAAGTACTGCTTCTTCCAACACGCTCTTAAAACTAATAGTTTGTTGCGCATTTTCATCAAATGAGTTGGTCACTATCCAGAGGACTGGTTAACACTACCTCTTGGAATAGCTAGTAGTGTATCAGCCCAATGAATGATGCGGGCTACTTCTCGACGGTAATTTGTTGTGTAATGGAGCTATTTTCTTCTGAGTGGAATTAAGAATGTTATGTTTTCTTCCATTCTTAATGGATGGGGGTGATAATGATGTACCTGCTGTCCTTGAGAGAAGGAGAAAGATAACAAATGAAAAGAAAAAAATAATTTAAAGTTCGCTTTCTTTCGAATTAATGGACGGAAAGCAGTTGGTGCTTGCAAGAAAGTGCATTGATAATACTATGTCTAGTGTACTTCTGTGATTACAATCATATAATCAAACTATTTTCACAATGAGATTTCGGAATTTCGGTATGAAGTATTTAATTTGTCGTATTGTGCTTGTGAATAGGTTCTGTAGTGATCTAGATCGTAGATTCAAGAAATTTTTATCATATATCTTATTTAAATTGTAGTACAATCTATTCCTATAATTAATTTACAAAATTTAATTTAATTATTTTTCTCGTCAATTTAACTGAGGTTAATTAAAATTGATTGCTCTTTTTAACAATGAAAAATGAATAGTCTTTTATACATGCTTTTTTTTCGTGGAGATCGACAAAATCATTGCAACAATGTCACTTCAGAATTCTATATCGAGACGCCATGCGACGCACTTCTATCGTAAGAAGGAAGATTTCAGGACACAAAAAGAATAGGCAAAAAAATAACGAAATTAAAAGTCCATTCAGTTTAGGTTATAAAATACTGGATGCATATTTTCAAGACTATAGGCACACTACAAAAAACATAAATAAAGAATTCCAGCAGTTGTATTCTAATAAGCATAAAATCCTCTAAATTTGCTAGTGATATGAAATAGTTATTTTCTATTTTTCGTAATGAAACTCCTAAGTCGTTTTTATTCAAATAAAAAATTATGAAATTCCCATATTTTTCAGGAAACTATGGAGGAAGTGCATAGGATAATATCTAATATTGTCTAGTAGAAATAAGTAGTTTTTGAATTTTTTTAGTCTTTGCTTGTCTTTAAATAAATTATATTTTTTATCTTAGTAATTCTTTAAATTAAACTTTTTGTGTCTTTCGGTACTTTGACCAGAAATGTGTTTACTTTGAACAGAGAGAGACAATGAAGTCACGAAATCTCTATATTGAACTTTATCCATTTGGATACCTCGAGAACTTTACAACACAAATTATGAATGTTTCATTCCGTAGAAAAAATTTTAACCATCTAGTAGAATCATCTCATTTATTGTCAGAAAAAATCATATTCTGCTTCCTTGAAACAAAATTTTATTTCTTTAGAATTATCACATTTATTATCAGAAACAATTATATTCTGCTTTCTTGAAGCCAAACTTTATTACTTTCATTCACTAGCTCATTCCTATTGTCAATTCAAGTTTCCGATCAAAATAATTTTGAAAGAAAGTAATAAAGATAATCACAAGTCTTGAGAAAAACTACATTCATAAAAGAGAAGCTTTAACGAGTGAAAGTCTTGACAACTTGAGAATATTTCTGAATGACAAAAAGCTAAAGAAAATTAAATTTACTAATGAGTTCTCAGGATGTGTTCGTCACAAATCACATTCCAAATACTCAAGCTGTAGAATATCAAACAAGTGCCATAAAAAAGGTGATTATTCTTATTATGGACAGTACAAATGGAGTTGAAAGAATTTATATATTTTTGCCCAAATAATAGCATGGGAGGATTAAGAAAAATTCCTAATAGTTTCATAAAATATGCTTTGGAATATTTTCGCTTCGATGTGAAAGGGGCGAAAGTGGAAACACGTTCGCAGATGAATTCCTCTTCTTATTTTGCACATAGTAAAGTGGTCAAGCCATGAAATTTATCATTTGTGATCTTTCTTTTTTTTCACGTTTTCTTTTCATTTAATATTCCTTCGAAAATTCTATCTTTTTCGCAAAAGATATTTGTCATCGTCATTTTGGTTGAAGTTGTGACTCCATCCGTTTTTTTCTAATCAGTAATTTTGATGATTGGTTAAAGTAATTGTTTATAGAAAGGAAAATCATTATTGCCGGAGACTTAAATTAATTGAAGAATTATAAGGAAATTTTATGATTATTGAGATTATATTAGGAGTGTAGTAGCTTTCGATTAAAGGTAATGCAAGTGAATAATCGTTCAAGAGTCATAGTTTTGTTTACCTATATATTTACGCGATATGCAATTGTATAAAATATTTTTACATAATTGCATATAACATGAATTAGATTTACACTCATGTCCAAAAGTATAATTCCTAAGATGCGAAAAATTTAATTATGTAAATTCTAATTTTCTAAGTAAAAAATGAAATATTAAAAAAATCTTAGCAGAATGCAAAGTAAAAAAGTAAAAGTAACTAAGTACATTACCCAATAAAAAGACAAATATTTTCCTACTTTCAAATGCGAATGCGTCACTTACTCTTCATGGCGATGATTGACTTGTAAAAGCATTTCCTGAAGCTATTTTGAGGCAGGGTTTAGTTTAGTTAGATTAACACAATTTTTGAGGCTATATGAAGATGATTTGAACATGGGTCTTGAAATTCTGAACCGTGGTAAAATAACAAAGATGAAACCTGAGCCTGTATCGTACTCATTAAACTTCCACGCCACATTAAAGGGAGGAGTCTGACGACGGACGATTTAAAGTACACCAAGTCTGTCTGAGCAACAAATCTAGAGTTTAATTGGATTTGGAAATCATGATTCTTCGATCCGAAAACCGGGGCTCATCCTCCAGATAACCGCAGCACTCGTGGGAGAGATTTATATTTGTAATTCGCCCGAGTGTTTCCTTTCATTTTATAGTTCCAGAATTTCTAGGTATTTTATAAGGAGACAACTCGTTTTCATGAGAGAAGGAAAATGTGTTCTGTTGTATAATTGAAAGATCATTAAACAAATAATTAATTGAGTGTTTCTCTGCCATTTTAAAAGCTAAGGAATTTACTTTCTTTTTTTATTTCATCATTTTTACTCTGAAATCCGTAAAGAAAGTCTTTTAAGATAGTTAGTATATTAGAGTATACATTGAGTTGGTTGAAAGATATTTTAACTCTTTTTATCGGTATGTTTTAATCCAGTTAACATGCTGCTAGACATAAAATGTGCCACACGTCATTTTAATTTTTAAATCAAATGCATATTTTGCATGAAGAATAGGAAAGTGAAATTGGAGCCCACAGGCTGCAATTAGATACTGCATGACACGGGTAGCTACTTGACCCCATTAGGGACGTTCGTGTAAACAATGAAAAAACAGGTACAAGACCCCTAAAGGAGCATGATCCATCACAACTAAAAATAACTTTGTTAAGGCAATAATGAATATTAAATTATACATCAGAGATTCAATTGAAATTATATTCACGGAAAATGAGCCATTCGCCGAAGGCGCAAAGTAAGAAATAAAGAAACCTGTGAAGAAAGCCATGAAAACATGATAATAGCCAAACTTGTAGCCGAAATACAGAAGATGCAATTTCGTACAGATTTATTTAATTGATAAATTCCTAAGCTTCATCCCGAAATTTAAAACTACCATTCCTTTAAGACGTTTTTAATGCAAACGATTAAAGAAGTTTCTTTTTTACTTCAGAAACACATAATAATTTAAATCTTATCTGACGCAACAAAAGTAAGCCGAGATCCCTGACAGATTATTATAACGGGATTCTTTCATACATCGATAGAAAAACACAGAATGATTCTACCAAAAGATCTTAATCAAAATATTCGAAACTATTTTTACTTCGATAAACTCATTATAGTTATTTTTTGTTTTAAAATGCGGCAGTTAATCCTTTCAGTAACATATTAATCCTCCTTTGGTGACTGACCATAAATTTAATTAACTAAATTATTTTGCTAAATCTACTTTTTAAAGAAGAATTTGGTACAAAACAAAGACATGAAAGATTTCTTTTGTTTTGAAATTTCTTTTTACGTAAATAACTTAATAAAGAAAGTTTGTTCGTAACTAATTTCATATCTGTCCTTAGAATATGAAGAGAACTTTTTAAAAGAAAACATAAAAAAATACTAAGATTAATTGATTGATGCGGAAGATTTTTATTTTGATATTAGATTCTAAATGTCATGGATGGTATTTGGATACATGTTTTTTAAAAGAAAGTATGAAATAAATAACAATTTAAGTTAAAGGGTAGGGGTAAATTATTGATTCGTAGATGTTCGTATCTTTCTTAAACGAAAGTTGAAAGACGAAAGTAAGAAATCGTATTTGCCTAGATAATTCTAATTTATTTTGCCCAAACTCGAGAGTGTCGACTTCAACAAAGCTCTAAAGTATAATTTTAAACGAAAGATTTCCAGATGCATGTCGTTATATTTTACATATAAATGAAGCAGAATTCTTACTTTATCTTTCAAAAAATAGAATGGACCACTAAAATTTTCATATGATTTTTATAATCCCCTTTTAAAAATGATATAATTTGAAATTACTGAAAGTCGTCATTCATTGTATATCTTCATCTGTTACTAATGGGAAAACTGCATTTGTTTGTTAAAGTTATGATATGAATCTTAAACTAATATTTCTTTCTATCTGAGAAACCATCAATCATATTTAATGCCTTTTTCTGAATACTGAAATAATCGTGAGTGTCAGTTCGTATTTCATAAAAACTTTATGAAATTTATTTTATTCATCATATTTTATTTTGACTATTTTACTTTTCATCTTTATCTCTACATGTCATGTTGACTCTGCTTTATGTAACCATATGTCTCGTTTTTAGGAAGCCTGTCCCGTTATCCCCGACCAAAGCTTCAGTACGTTGAAATGTCCCGTTTTCAGAACGAAAGCAATCCACGGTGACAATTTTAAAAACAATCGTAAAAAATAAAAGGATCCGACGATAGTGCAGCGATGATGGGGCATGCGCAATACATCTCGCATATATTATGCATGTCAGTCAGAAGCCCAGTGGCGGCGATTCGGCGGCGGAGTCCACCTCCTCACACCTTTCAAAATTATATTTTTTTCCGAATTTTTTTTATCATATATGCCGACTTTCAACTATCAAGTTTTACTTCTTGGTCCCATTTTGCGTAAAAATCATCCAAAAATTATCATTTTGTAGTTAAATTGTTAAATTTTACTGTCGACCTCCTATATTCTCCGTTACGAATAAAATTTTACCCCACCTTCCCACTTGTAACTCCCAAACACCTGTAGTTCGCACTTATTTCTAACTTCATAACACCCTGAAAAAGGACAGAATGGGGCGGTGGGAACGTTTCAACCGAAAGTCGTTGGTGGACTTGTTCAAACACTTCGCCAAAAATTTGGATCATACGGATTTTCATATAATTATTCAATATATTCTATGTCTGCCTGGCACTTATACACTCGTATAAATGGCCTTTTCTCTTGTGAGCGAGCGAAAACACATGGTTACAACTCGCAGTTCTTAAAGCCGTGTTAATTACCAAAGTAAATTTTAAGAAATACTTCCAAGAATTTCGTTCTTGTTCGAAATCAGCACCAAATATGATTCATTAATAAATAAAATCTGAAGAATTATGCGGGTGTTTTTAATACATATACTATTAACTAAAAATTAGATGTCCCGTTTTTAGGGTAAAAATAGATGGTCACGTTAACTTTGCTCCATCAAATGGGAAAAGGTTAAGTTCCTATGTGTTGGATACTTAACGCGATAGGCCAAGAATGCATACATGGTGGTTCAAAAGTCCTTGTACAGACTTACAGGAGAGGTCAAGCATACAGAAATAAGTCATTTTTTATAATAGAACATGTAGGTAAGAAAGCAAAGGGCGACCACTATAGGAGGATTTTACTAATGAATCAAGCAAAAGAAAATGATGCTCCAGCTATAGTGTGCATCACAAATTTAATCAATTGTAAATTTACAATAGCACAACAGTACCCGATGCATGAATATCACATACGAAGTGTGTATTGTTCCTGAATGCAAGTCTTTAAACACTTACTTTCAGTTCAAAGATTTCTTGTTGATAATATCTCTTACTTGCCATTGAATCTGCCATACTGCGTTCAACTAGTAACGCTGTTATTCATGCAACTGGGTTGTTATGCTATTGTAAATTTATATTCGTTTAAATCTGTGTTGTAGATTTTATCTGATATATCCTTGGGATACACCAGATGAAAAAAAGACCAAATGTGGATGAAAAAACTAGTATAAAACAAAGTGAATTGGTATATAACAATAAATAAAAGTTAAAATTATTTCTTTTGCATTGGAATCAGAACTTGCAAAACATTTGTAGTTCAGTATGCGCATGTGAATTTGAGATTTACCGTCGCCTAAAATTGTAAGTCTTTTGCATGGAACTTATTAAAGTAGCTTTATTTGATCATTCCTAATAATGTACATGAGTTCAAAAATTTTGTTGTGACAAATAATAATGGCAGGTGATAAACAATGCTGAGACGAAATGAAAAAAAATTATCGTTTGTTTTTTTTTGTCCTTACGAGCATGCCGGTTTGGCAGACTGAAAGAGCTTGTTTTGAGTTATCTGAGTCAAAATATTTATACAGGGTGTACATAAATGAATGTCCCAACTTTGCTGGGCTATGAAAAGAAAACAAAACAAAGTGCAGCTTTGTTGTTTATCGGAAATCAAAAATAACAGTTGAAAGTTTAAATTCAACACAGTTACATCGAACGATATCGAGTTGTTGAACGCCACCATACGCGCTGAAAAGAGTGTGGGACAAGTTATCGTACTGCCTCGATATCTTTCGTGTTTTTGGGGGGGCTCACATTTAACACTTATAACTGCGTTCGATTTAAACTTTCAACTATTATTTTTGATTTCTGACGAACATCAAAGTTGCATTTTGTCTTTTTTAGTAGCCCTTCAAAGTTTGAATATTCATTTATGTACACCCTGTATATTCCCAATACAGCAAATTGGCGCTATTTTAAGATAAACGAATTTGACTTTCTCAGCTCCCGATTGTCTGACGTAGCACTTTAAATTTCCTTCTAGAAAATGACAACATGGGTGTTGTTCATTTTGACGCATAGGCGTTTATTTGATGAAATATTTCGATCTTGCCTTCCGGGCATTGGGGTGTCTTGCAGTAATTAAGTGACAGTGTTAGAGTATGTTTCGAATTGGCTCGATATTCCGAATTGAATTCTCAATAATTCCACTCAGCTTTCGTATTGTATCTTGAATGAAAGGCACATTACTCTTGACTTCTATGGTCTGCACCGATATTACTTTGGGTTATTTACTTAAGAATTTCTTTCAGAAGTTGCAATAAAAGGTTTTTAATGCGATTTAGCATTCATATGAAAATAACTTGAGAAACATTAACATACATGAATATCTTACGAAATGAAATATTTTGAACTGAACTTCAGCTTACCATGAGACAATATATATTTTTGTAGATGCATGCTCTGGTTATTAACCTGTTTATCATATAATCCACATTCTCTGATTAATAAAAAATATATCCTTAAGTAATAAAAATCTTCAACAATCATAACTGAAATAATATAAAATGAAATCCATGTATGTAGATTATCCATCCTTTGACTAATGCAAGAACAGCATCAAGAAATCATCTATTGCTTAATACTTGTGTGGTACTCGTCCGTAAAATATTTCTGAGAATAATGAGGGACATTTGTTGAAGGTATACTTTCAAAAGCAAAATTTTTAATGTTATATTTCTAATTATATGCTTTCTGTTCATATTTACCATTTAAACAATCGAATTAATTAAGAAATTTATCGAACATTTCAGATTTTATTTATATTAGTGGCACAAAAATATGGTGCTCAGTATGGTGCTTAAATAAACTATACGGTTCTTATGTTCCTCAATTCCGTTTCTGAAAAAAGAAAATATATTTACGATGCATAACAAATGATTACAAGCAATCAATATAAAATTGAGATTTATTGGACAAAAGCACATACGGGGTTTGCCGGAAATGAAAGGGCAGACAGCCTTGAAAAACTTGCTACTCAAAAGGTTTTAATTGACATAATTTCAACAAATCATATATTTGACTTAAAACAGAAAGTAAGATTCAAATGATAAAATCCTAGCAGAATAGATGGAGAGATTCGACTAAAAGAAGATGATCAAAATATTTCTTTGAAGATGTCAACATAAAAGGACTCTAGGGAAATTTTTACCTTAACCAAATATTCACTGGCCATGGTGTTTTCAAAGCTCATCAGGCTAGATTTTTGGAGAAAGATGATAAATGTTACTAAGGGAAAACAGTAGGTACGATTCTATATACTGTCAAAGTGTATTATATTTCGGAAACTCAACGTTTCTGGTTGGAAGAATATGGAACTAAAAGCTTTAATGGATTTGCGACTTGTCACGCAGTCTCTCATCAAATTTTTGAACAACTTTTAACAAAGGAATTAGATGATGTGTAAGTAACATTTTCACTGACATTTCTTGTTCTCTTTACTCTATTTAAAATTTGTATATTTATTTCGTTTTATTTTTCGTTTTGTTATTTTATTGTACTATTTTTACATCCCGTTATTCTTTTGGCTTGTTTTGTCTAAATTCTCCTTTTGGCGTAAAATGCAGGCAAGTCTGTTTGATGTATTGGATATTTATCGTATCTCTTTATAAATTCTAGGAAGATGGTTGGGTTTCTGACCCTTTGACCGTTAGTGGGTCAGAGTTGATATTCAGTTTTAGTGTTTTCGACTTTTCTGACACTCTGAGGGCCTTAGTGTGAAACAGCCAGCTGCTAGTCCTTGATTTTTGTCCTTTTGGCGGTCTGTGGTTTCCTTTGGGGCATTCTTTCTAGATGGGTTGCTGCATGGCAACTCATCTGCTTCCTTGTAGCTACAGATTGGACAGGTTTTAAATCTTGTCCATATGGTATTTATGACGAAATTTTTTTCTTCAATCTCTATCTCTCTTACTTTTCAACAAGTAGATGTTATTCATTCTTTGAGAAGGTAAAGAAAAATGCATAAAACAAGCGCATGGGTGTTATGTTTCAAATGTCAGTGGCTACAAAGCCCCAGCCCATTCATTTAACCAAATATTTCAGAGTGCTGAAAATCTGTTTACTTATTTACATGTCTTATTATCTCGAACAAAGCACATTTTTTAGCCAAATGGAAAATGGCACGAGACGTTTGCATCAGCATCGCATTCAGTATCATCTCTCCTTTCCAAATCACCAATTTCTTTTTATCTTTTCCTTTTCTTTCCGGTGATTTCCCTTCCCTCATATGCCTTCAATTATTTATTTTCTGTAAGCGCATCTAACACATGCTGTTGTTCACTCACTAGCGAAGAAACCGAGGCCAAATTGAGAAGTCAAAAAAGGCAAATTGCACATTGCATTTCATGGATCACATGAAAAAAAGAATAAATTACATTATTCTAAATAAAGTTTATTCCCCCACTTAACTCCCCCCTCCTGCATTTTAAATTTCTCCCTTTTTTCATTTAACCTACGATAAAATGGGTTTACTCAAGATGAACTTCTTTTGTTTAGTTTTTGAAACAATCAGTGAGCAAGGCAGTTTCAAAATAGGGAAAGCAAACAAGGGAAGAGACTAGATAAAGGAAATGATAATAAAAAATAAAGCGTGAAAACAAAGCAGTTTCTAGTCCATAATAACATCTGCTTCTAGACTATTTCCTAGTACATATTTATGTTCAGTACTTCTGCTTTGTCTACATAATCAGTGAGGGAAAACTGTTGTTGTTTAATGTATCAGTGCTTAGTAAAACGAAGTAAGCAAACTTAGAAACATACTTTGAGTCGAAAAATATAAGTTGAAAGAAATAAGTTGCAATAATCATAAACTTCTTCTTCTTAAAATAAGAACAGCCTGCTATTGCGAAAAATTTTCATTCATTTCATCAAAGAACCGATGGAACACATATCAGCGATGTAAGCCATTTAAAATGCCCCTTTTTCTATAGAATGATACTGAAAAGAAGCACAAAAATAATAAGATGTAAAGCTATAAAAAATAACTTTTTCAAACTAAGATTTTATGCTAATAAAAGTTCAATAATAGGTATTTGAAGCTATAAGATGAATCAATTAAAGATGATGGAAATATGCATTACTCTTTGCCCACATGGCTTGGTTTTGATAGGAATTTTGTGGCAAAAATGCCAGGATTTTGGGTATACAGCTCCAAGTACTTATTTATTTTGCACTCAGTTGAAACATATTGTACTAGAACAAAAGTAAATGCCCCACATGGAAAGTTTAGAAAGAAAACTTCAACTCCTTTCAGTAACATTTTGTGATTTGTATTTGGTGTCAAACACAGAACATACCTCCAGTATTTTAAATTATTACAGTTAATATATGCGATATTAGATTAATAAGTTTAATTTTGTATTTCAAAGATTTCAAAATACTAAAGCTGGTCGAAGGGTGCATTATTTAAGAAATATAAGATTCCTTTTAGTGATCTCAATAAATATCAACAACATCTTATAGTATAATATATAACTATGATGTATTTCCAGACTGAAATGTATCATATCTAGGTATAAGTCTTATCGATCAGTTTGCTTTTAATTCGCTTAATGCTAGGGTGCTATGTTTGTAAAATGTTTTGGTTGAAAGAAATTTTTCTATTGCAATATTTTCATAAAAAATATAATTCTTTCTCAAGACATTTCATGTAAACAATCTAAACTGCAAAAACTACATATGATTTAATAAAAATAGCTTACTTTTAATTATTTATTTTATCATAGATCGAAAAATTATTTTAAATACGATATTTTATTTATTAGACGTTGGAGACACAAAATACTTAGTCCTTGATTACCATGATCTATGATTTGCTGCACTGATTCGAATAAGAAATTCTGTTAAATATTAAGGAAAATGTATACTACTCGTAATACATCTTTTAATGAACACCTTTTAGGATAATCTACCTATTAAAACTATACTATAATACACAGTCCAGTCACATTAATGTGACTGGACTGTGTAGTACTAAAGTATTACTATAATTAAACGGAGAAATGAGAATTTTCTTTGAAACGAAGTGCCATTTTTTCCACACCAACTAAGCATATCTACACTAAACAAGACAATTAATACTTCTCATTAATCAAGGAAGCAATGAAAATTGGATTTTTTAAACAACTATTTTTTCACACCATTATGAAGCACTTCTAAGTATGAAGTACTTCTTATTCCAGTACGCAAAGCTCAGTTTATTGATGTGTATATTCATCAAATGAGTTTGGCCTGATTCATCTCGGAATAGTGAGAAGTGTATCAATCTAATGTATGTTGTGAGTTGCTTCTAGAGGGTTAATTTGTTGTCAATGGAGTTGTTTTCTTCTAAGTGGATTTTAGATTTTCTTCCATTCTGATTGGATGAAGATAATAATGAAGTAAATGCTGTCTTTGCTTTGTTTCTAATACTTGTCATTAATCAAGAGGACAATGAAAATGGGATTTTTTAAACATTTATGTTTGTGTCACACTTTGGGGCACTTCTATGATTGAAGTACTTCTGAATCCAGTATGCAAAGCGCATGGTTTGTTATGCATTTTCATCAAACACCTAAGCAATTTAGTAGACAATCTCGTAATTTTTAACAGTGATGCGGTACAGGCAGACACCTGTACCGGCATCTCCCAGATAGCGCAACTTGTTGCACGATATTGTATAATATTGATCGATATTATATAATATTATAAGGCTTCATTCGCAATATTATATAATATTGCGAATGTCGTTCAATACCATATAATATTGTACAATATCTTTGTGATACTGGGGCTTTTTCATTCCATACTAGCAATTGAAACCAACAGATATAACATAAATCAAATCCTAGCAGACCCTAAATTTTTAAGCGACTTTGAAGAGAGTGACTATTTCCTGCCATGAGGAAACCTGAAACCTCGAGAGAGGGATGCTTATGTATAATTTATTTTTGATATTCTTTTAAATGTACATTTACCGGTTTATCCTTATGTGCTCTAGATATTCATTAATTATTTTCATCTAAGAAGACTAAACCAGTAGGAATTTATTTCTCGAAGAGTGTTTAAAATAATTTCTTTAGAAAAAATCAAATTTGTGGTGAAAACCGTTAAAGTATCATAGGAATTAAACTTGCCGCCAAATAGTAACTACTATTTTATTCTGATTTAACTTAAATTATAAATACCTAAGTTTTATTCAAAAAATACAATATTATCATTCACTAAATACACTTTGTTCTTTTTAAGATAAACGACCAAAAGTGTTACCCACTCTTCAGACACCACTAAACATTTAATTTTTTATCTAACTACAATAAAAATAAATCAAGATTTTTTATAGATCACTTTTGAAAAATTCTTTGATACTTCAGTAGAAAAAGCACATTGATTCTACCAAAAGATGTTAAAGCAAAATATTCGAAACTATTTTTACTTTGAAAAACTCATTATTTTTATTTTTCTTTTAAGTTGCGGCAGTTAATCCTTTCAGTAACATATTAATCCTCTTTTGGTGGCTGACCATAAATTTAATTGAAAATTTTATTTTCCTAAATCAACATTTTTGAAACGATTTCGAGGAGAAAAAAAACGACATCAAAGTGATATTTTTTTTTAAACAAGTCTTTTTCTTTCTTCTTAAAGAAATATCATAATAAAGAAAGTTTCTTTCTAACTTATTTGATATTCATTCTTAAAATACGCAGATCTGTTTACTAGAAACCTTCAGAAAATACGAGGATTAAAGATATTATTTAATTGAGAGCCTTATTTTTTATTTTGATTTTAGGTTCTGAATTTGAAGTATCAGTAATATAAATGGTTTTTGACGTAAAGTAGTCTGAAAAATAGCAGTTCTAATTAAAGAGTACAGGCCAATTGCTGAGAAATAATGAATATTTTTATTTTGCAGTGAAGGTTGGAAAAAAGTAAAGTAAGAAATCATATTTTCCAAAATAGATTTAATTTATCACACTCAAACTCTAGGTTCCTAATTTGAACAGTTCTTTCTGCCAAGAATAATTTAAAACGAACGATGTAGAGAAAATCAGTTAAAAAAAGTAAAGTAAGAAATCATATTTTCCAAAATAGTTCTAATTTATCACGCTCAAACTCGAGGTTGCTAATTTCAACAGTTCTTTCTGCCAAGAATAATTTAAAACGAACGATGTAGATGAGATAAAATTAGCTTCATTCCATTTTTTAAAAACGCCTTTATTGATTTTGACTTGTTTCATATTTGCAAAGACGGAATTTTGTAATCTATTTTTAACTAATTTTCTTATGTGTCATAGCTTTCAAATTTAGTGCATTCATGTATTCTCTATGAAAATGCACTATTTTATTATTTTTATTTAGGGGTGATGCCAGGTAAAGATGAATTTTCAGTCTGTAGACATATAATACAGAAGCTTCTACTTGACGTGATAGTTCACTTAATGCATGAAAGGCAATTCACTTTTGACTTTACGGCGGTGTTAAGGGTGTAATAACATCAAAATTATCCCCCAAAGTTAACGCAAAATCGTCGAGGGTACAAAGACCGGTGTGAAAAAGCACACGTAAGCTTTCTTTACAGAATGTTTTTTTAAAAAAACTGACACTACTCAGAGCCATCTGCAGCTCGATCTATCAGCTGAAATGCCACCAAATTTGGTAGGAGACTAATGACGACACAGGGAAAAAGATTCGGTGAAAAAAGTAGTTTCGAAAGTCACCGATAAGGGAAAATATGACGATGTTGTAGCCTACACAACTGGAAATTATACAAAGGAATAACAAAGAAAAAATTTCAGTGAAACACCGCTTTAATGCAGCAAATGAACTGCACCAAAAGGTTAGAGAGATGATATTTCAGTGCAATATAGCACCTTATTCTATAAAACCACTTCCTCGCCGAGGTCATAGACCTGTTTCAATGTGTCCGCCCTTCTCGTGGACCACACATTTCATTTTGTGCACATTCTCCATGTCCATTCTCCCCTGATCTCATCTCATGTAACTTTTTCTTGTGGGGTTATTTAAAGTCTAAGGTCTATCTTAGAGGGGTCCTGACCTTGAAGATCTTAAAAGACAACATATCACGGGCTGTGCTGCGCATTCCTCGTGACATGTTACATTCGGTCTTCGAGAATGTTGCGAACAAGATGCTGTGTGTGGTTCACGACAAGGATGGTCACATCGAAAGATGTCTATGTACTCGTCGAGCAAGTGCGTTCATTGAATAAAGCGCTATACTTAAATATCATCTCTTTAACGTTTTGGGGCAGTTCATTAGCTGTATTAAAGCGGTGTTGCACTGAAGTTTTTTCTTTGTTGTTTATTTGTCTAATTCTCAGTTGTTTAGACTAAAACAGCGCCACATTTACCCAATTGGTGACTTTCAGAACTAATTTTGTTTCCACGCAGTCTTTCTCCCCATGTCATCATTAGGCCCCCCCCCCCCTACCAAATATGGTAGTTTTTCAGCTGATAGATGCTACAAATTGCTCTGAGCAGTGTCAGTTGAAAAAAACATCCAGTATATTAGATTGCTAATCAAAATTTTAACCAGTTCAATGACTTAATTTGCTGAATAGTCCAGTCTCTTCATATTAATGATAAAAAATAAGATTTTTTTCACAAAATTTTCATTCTTCATTCTCGATCTCTCTAAAGTTTCTATTCGTGTATGTCATTTGTCATCCAACAAATTAGTGAGATAAAAAGAAAATGGTATAAAATTAAAACAGAAAATATGTTTCAATTGCCAGAGGTTGCAAAGCATCAGAACATCTGTTCAATGAAGCGTTTCAAAGCTGAAAAGGGTAAATGGGAATTCTCACGAGAAGTGTACATCTACATTTTATTCAGTATCCTCTTTCCTTTCCAAATTGTGAACCTTCTCCCAGATTTCCTTTTTCTTTTCAGTGATTCTTCTCTCAATTCGCATTCACTTGCTCATTTTTTTTCTGCAAGTGCATTTATCACATGCTGTTGTTCTCTCCCTTGTGAAGAAACCGAGGCGAAATTGAGAAGTCAGAGAAAGCAAATTACACATTACATTTCATGGGTCACATGAAAAAACCCGAATAAATTACATGATTCTAAATAAAGTTTATTTCCCCCTACTTTACTCTCCCACCTGCATCTTAAAATTCTTACTTTTTTTAATTTAACCTACGATAAAATGGGTTAGGCAAGATGAACTTATTTTATTTAGTTTTTGAAGCAATCAATGAACGGAATGTTTCAAAGTATAAGAATGTAAACAAGGGAGTAGATTAGATTTAAAAAATATGATAATCAAAAGCAAAAGAGTGGAAACAAAACAATTGCTCTCTAGTCCATAATAACATCTGCTTCTAAACTACCTCCTAGGACAAATTTATTTTTCTGCGCATCTGCGTTGTATAATAATATAGGGAGAGAATATAATCTCAGTTCTAAAGTATCAATGCTTAATATAATGAAATAAACACACTCAAAAATATACTTTAGGTTTAAAGACGAAAAACTTTTGCAATAAGAATACATTTTTTCGGCTTCCTAGAGTAATAAATGACTTTTGTTGGAAAAAATTTCGTTCGTTTCATCAAAGAACAGATAGAACACAAGTCGACGATGTTAAACTATTTAAAACAATTTACCTTAGTTGTAACAAGAATTATTTTCTTCATCCTTCTTAAGTATAAAATGACTGCTGTTTGGAGAAAAAAAATTAATTTCATCAAAGAAAATAAGGAACACCTATCGGGGATGTAAGACATTTTTTTGTTGTTGTTCGCTAAAGTGATAAGTAAATAAAGGTCAAGAAAAAATGATACAGTGGAAAACTGTAAAAAGTAACTGCTTGTCCATAAAAAGTGTCGCTTCTGATAAATATTAAGCAATTGGTGTTTGAAGTTGTGATTAATGACTTGAGATAAAATAAAAAGAAATAGTTATACATTTTTTTATTTTCACTAAAACTCTGCTTCATAAGATTCAATACAAATTATATAACTTTTTGCTTAGTTTATTGAAATTAATTTAGTCTTTTAATGCGCGGAAGAAAGAAATATATGCTTTTATCAAGAGTTTGGTTTAGTTTTATTTACGTCCTGTTCTGAAGCAACACGATAATTATTTTGGCACAGACTTAGCAATTGTTTAACTGTGATCAGATGCTGATGATGTTCCGACATTCTGATCTGAAACGGCTTTTTGAATTATATAATAATTTCTTGAATTATAAAAATTATATATTTTGACGTCAGTGATGCTGTTTTGCATAAAGATTTTTTTTTACCAGTGCAATGTCTTTCAAGTCCTATATCCGAATCCAGTAGATTTAATTAGATTTTGTTCTTTAGATAAGAATAAGGCTACAAAAATAGGGATGTGCTTTAATTCTTTTTACTTGAAGAGCCTACATATATTGTAATGTTCACTTTTGCCCTTATGGAAAATCTAAGGTAATCTTAGTAAAAAATATATATTTTTTATTATTATTTGAAATCTTTTAACATGCAATATATATTTTGATGTGAAGAATTTTAACTCTTTAATATATTTCTCGAAATCTTAATAAAATTTGCCTACATTTAGATATAGTGGACTGGTTGCAATCTTTGAAGCAGCAAAAACAAAGAAGAGCTAAGTTGAAAAGCGACCAGCAGCCAGCCGAAAAATGATATAAATAAATGCAAAGAAATCTAAGTCAAACAATACTGATTTAGGGGATAAATAATTCGAAAAACAATTTGTTTCGTAAAATTTTAGAAAAGAATAAATAAAATGCTCAAGTCATGTAGAAATTTTTATTAAAAAAAATTCGTCTACGTTTCATGTACTACACAGTTTCAAATTTATTTTTGTGTTCTGTGATGATTTGTTCCAGCTTTCTCAATGATGTTTCGAATGAAATAAAATCTTTATTTAAATGCAATTCCTGTGTCTTAGTCAGTCAGAGCATCATATTCTGATCGTAGTATGAAGATTCTTGAGACAACTCTGTTTTTGACGCAACCTTTCAAATTTTTTGAGTTTTTACCAAGTATTTTAATTGTTCTATAACATAATGCAGCCAATATGAGCATCCTTCTTTATTAGTGCCTCAAATTCAATCTAATCACTGAACACAATGCGCATAGCATCCTATTTTCTGTATTTTGTGTCTTGTTTGTGTGTGCAAATAATTATACTTCCAGAACAATTAACTTATCATATTTCTTGAAAATCATTAATTATTCTTTAACAAATTTTTTTATGTGAAAAAGAACTTTTTTCTAGGCTTTGAATAGTTGCGTGAAACAAGTAGTAATATAAACAAATTTTCGTTATTTAAATGCTTTTTAGAAAAAAATATATATTTTAGTTTTTTAAAGATATCCGTGAGATTTTATGTTGCATGTTATATTGTTATGTTTTTCATGTATTTGCGTATAATGATAGTTTTTATGTATTGCTGTGCAATTATAATACTTCAGGTATTGCAGTACAAAGTACGAAAGGTTTTTCGTTATTTAAATACTATTTCTAAATAAATACATATTTTGTTTTTTAAAAAACATTCTTAAATTATTTATAATGCAATACAATGCTTATTTTTCAGGAAAACAATAAATAAATTTAGTGTCCCAAAATTTCTTGGTGTATAACTCTCCAAAAGTAAGGAAAAAATAAATCTGATAATATTCATATTAAAAACTTTCAAATTCTGAATTTGTTTACTTTAAGCAATAAGAATGTTGGAAAATGATATACAAACAGAAAGAATTTCCAATAGCTAATTGGCAAGGCAATTATTTAATTCTTACAATGATTCAAGTAATGATTGCATTTTCACAATGATTCAAGTTTAAAACTCATACTTTTTATGCAGATAATTGTAGTTTAATTAAAAATCATCTGCATTAACAACAAATATATTCATCACTTTGTTAATGCAAAGTTCAAAGGCAAATACATTTTTAAATCTGTTGAATGATTCTAACAAGTTGTTTTATAATAAGCGTTATCCTAAAAAGTTAGATTGTCTTTAATTACCCTTGGATGAGGACTAGTTTTGTTCAAATGTCTAATAACGTCATCCACATATTTGTTTAGATTGAGCATAGTGAGGTGTTCATTCTGAGTGAGCTTCGACATCCATCTTACAGACTGACTAACAACTGCGGTATAATAATGAGATTATTTAAATGATACATAGCCTTATAATTCATAATGTTTGTCTACATCCTCAATGCAAATATTCACTATCAGGTTCTTCAGCTTAATGTGGCGTTCTGCCATTATAAAGAATGCATCTTCTTCCTCTATCTTAAATTGGCATTGGATGCTTATCTAGTGCCATTTTTGTCCATACACATATGTCCCTTACATCATAACACCATTACACATTACATGTATGCGTCCATGAGTAACTATTCTAATCTAATCTATCAAACAAAAAATTCATAGCGGCGATAAATAAAGAGTAGAAATCTCATGTTCCTCTAAGTTTCGTATGAGAGCCACTGAGATCCTATGCTTCGTAATACAGCAACTGTGTTCTCAGTTGCTGATATCTTTGACAGCCGTCTTGTGAAATCTGTAAATCTTTTCCTTTTTTTTCACATCAGTTTTACATGGAAACAAATCTTTAGGTTAAAATGTACTTTTAAAACATTTTTTAATGAAAGCAGTCTAGAAGCATCTCGCATAGTCTTAAGAATATTCATATTTATTTTGTGGAACACCTGCTACAGAACACTGCTTAAAATTATCTGCAACCGCACATTTCACATTTAAAAATATCCATATGTTCTTTTTGACCGTTGTAGCAACCATCTCTCGAAATATCGAATAAGTGACGTAATTTGAGTGTTTATACAGTCACAGTTACGCGTATCTAACATATTGTATCATTTGAGAAAACTAAATATATCCTATGGCGTTTATTCCAATTCAGATATTTCTTCGTTTTGAATTTTAAGTTTGCAGCAATATTTTTTATAAATCAATCAGACGAACAGATGCTTTTGTCAGCTATTTGTTAAATGTTTTGTAAGTAACATAATTTCACGGATGAAAATGTTCAAAGTGGCGCAACGAAACAATGACCATCTATGATTCAAAACCTCATTAACTGTTTTAACAAAAATTTTTCATTTACATTAAATGGTATTTTTCATTATGTTACTTACAAAATGTTTGTAAGTAATAATACTAACGACAAAATTTACTATCTAAGTACAAACAATAATTTTGTAAGAACAAATTGAATTCGTTTTGATATCAAAAGACAAAATAGTGATCTTTAGCTTTGTGGTATTTTTTGCCACAGTAAATAACATGAAAAACGAATTATTCATTCTTGCACGTTTTTTAGTGATTTAATAATTCATTTTCAGTTATTATCCATATTTTAAATAAAGCAGATTTTCTAAGCAGTTTAACAATTTTCTCCTAGTGTCATATTTAATGATAAAAAGAACGATGAAATTAATGATTAATATAAATAGAAATCATATATAAATAAAATTATAATGAATGTTGAATGATTATAAATATCAAAATTCTTAAAAACTCCAGTGTGCTTGCATTTAATGTTTAGACAAACTAACTGTCATTAACAGAAGTCAGTTATCTTTTTTATTAATGTAAAAAACTAATGGCATAAGAAACGGCATAAGATAAAAATATGATTCCGACTTTTTATAACAGATGTCGTTAGTAGTACTGTTTGTAGACAGCTGAAACTCGGAAACTTCCATTCGAAATTCTAACTTTTAATAATTTGTACCTAACATCTGTTTAAAGTCGGTGGCAGCGATTGGGTGGAAAAGTAAGGGGGGGGGATTTATAGACATCTAAAAGTATCCGGGAATATAAGAGGTAGACAACAAAATTAAAAAAAATAATTACAAAATTAGCTAGTTTTCCCGGACACTATTGCTTTTTTATAATTCCTAGTTTCAGGCGAATAAAATGAAATAAAAATTTAAATTTTCCCGCAAAAGGCAGGGTGACTGCTCCCCTCGCCACCACTGTTATAGTACAACCCATAATAAGTACAACCCATTTTCTTACATCATCAAATATGTCGAAATTTGTTGAGAGTGATATAAATAGCATCTTTGTTTAATATCAAACAAAAATGCAGCAGAAGCGTATCATTTGCTGTTGGGAATGTATGATCGACATGTTTCGTCGAATATAGCTTGAAACGAATGATTTTTATATATTATTAATAATTTTTTCGAAACATATAACAAAGAGTATAGAAAGACACCAAATGGTTTTATATGTGGAACGGGAAGAATTACTATATGAAGATACTCGCCAAAAAGAATCAGAATTGAAACTGAACAGAGCGTGGAAGCAAAAGTGTCAAGAATACAGGATATAAAGTTTAAGCTTATATTACAGCATGATAATGCTTGTCAACTTGTTGCAAGACCAATCAAGGAAACTCCAGTAACATTTTACTAGAATTTTTGCCCTTTCCCGTATTTTCCAGATGTTCATCCTTCAGATCAAAGTTTGATTCAATCCGTGCAAAGCGGTCTTTCTTGTGGATGTTTCAGTTTTTATTTCATTCCAAAAATTAGTTTGTAGTTGGAATGCTTTTTAAATGTGCAGGTTTATTCCTTCAAGGAGTTCTCATAGTTGGACACACGTTTTTGATTCTGATGATAAATACTACTTTAAGTGAATATTTCTTTAATGGAATCGATTCATATGATGTCACAGTCAGTGATTAACTTAACTGCGCATGTAATCTAAACATGTATCTGCATGATTTAGTGTGGATGTGTACTGCATTAATATCTTCCGTTTTGTTTATATTTTGTGCAAATTTGGCTTTATGCTATTGCAATGATAAAGGGGGTGAAAGTGGTACAGTAACGTTTCCAAGTTTCCATTTAACTACCCTGAGTTATTAAAAGCAAAAGACTGAAATTTCGAACAGAATTTTCTAAATCCTAAATCAGACGGTACATTGTGTCTTTTTTAGGCTTATATCTATGAATGCTAAAGAATATACTGACTTACAAAATCATAAACTAACTTCTGAAAAAAATGTTATCAAATTGAAAAAATCGTTAAAAACCACTGAATATATTTCAAATTAATAAAACTGCATTGATATGAGTTAGATTTGACCTACTTTTAAAATGTTAACGAAGACGAATAATTCCATGGCCATAAATAAATCATAAAAAGTTTAAGAATTAATAAAAAACGCATTTATGTCTTAATATATGAACTAGAAATAAATTACTGAAGAAAATATGAAGCAAAACTGAGCAGTTAATATCAATCTCAATCCTTATCAATGGTATTATTAATATGTTACATTCCATCAAGTGCGCTTCTCTGGTGTACGCTAAACCTGTGATTGTCCAATCAATCTTTAACCCTTTATAGAATGAACTTTGGTTTTAGTTTAGTTCAGTTATATTAACTTCATGATTTGAAACTACACGAGAGCTATTTTGTGAAAATGAGGATGACACCTCAACCTGTACCTTCTCTCCAAACTTCTATTCCATATCAGCGGAAGAATATCTCATTCTCCTCATTTTAACTTTCACCAAACCCATATGCAAGGCGGATATTCAGTGCAATTTGGTCTCTAATCCATGGCCTTCCGGTCATGTAAACCGAAATTCTGCTGCAAGGCCACCGTACCCTGGGTGACGCTTAGAAAATCTGATCACCGATAATTTGTTATTCCAATAATTTTACCTTAGTTAAAATTTAAAGCAGAACTCGCAGTGTAGTATCGGCTGATTGTATTAACAAAATAAATAAGATGAAATGTTCTGTAAAATTAAAATATAAATTGCTATTGCAAGAGCAAAGAAAAAAGCAGTAGGAACAATGATTTTTAAAAGTATTCGTGAAATACTTAGGAAATTGTTATAGTATAGGAAGACATTTTTACCTTGAAAAATAGAATACAAAATAAATAAATAAAGATGGGAGCGACCTAAACTTGTTCCTCAAATTCAGATTTAAATGTAAAAAAGGGGATGTTACAGCAGGCATATGATAATACAAGTTATACAGGATTTTCTAAAAATGCACTTGATAAAATGTAAGGAATAAAGGTAAGGAAATTCAGGTGTCTTCTAACGATTCCCTCAGATTAAGTGAACTAAATATTCATAAGGCAAAGTATAAAGTAAACAGGTTTTTGTTTGCATAGTATAAAGCTAACATTATTAAAGAAATGCGGTTGAAATTTCAAGAGGCTCCCCACTTAATAATTCATGAGAATTTTTATTCGGTAAGTCAATATCCCCACAAAATAAACAACTTCCATTGGTATACTTTTTCTTTCAATTTTTATATGGAGATCATTTTACATTTTTGTGTTTCTTTTAGCTGCTTTGGAATAGGTAATGAAGTTATTCTTCAAACGCAAGTGGATGTTTTAGAAACACACAAGGTAGCTTAATTAACAAATGATTGAAGAAATATTACCTAGTTAAACACATCTCATTATTTTCATATTATTAATGATGACTGCAATGATAAAAATAGATTAGAAGTAGAAACGAATATTTCAATCATTTGTTCAAAGAAAGAGATGAAGAAAAGATGCGATATAAGGCGAGCCAATTTGCTGAAATATTTCGGCACTAACGTTAATTACATCTTATTACTTTCACATCACTAATGATTGCACTGAAGAAAACAGATTAGAGGTAGAAAAAAGCTTCATTAATAGGCTCATAGAAAAAGATGTGGAAATTGTGTGATGCAAAAAGAATCAAAATCCTCAAATATGTCGTTTCTACCATTAATTAAATTCTGCGAAAGATGCTCTAACATATATATGCTTCGAATTTTTATTATTTAAATTATTCCTCTCTATTTATTTAAATACTTTTTCTAATTACTTCGAGAATGAAAATTTATACCATGCATAAAGTGTTATTAAAATAGAAATTTCATGAAGAGAAACTGAGTGTTCATAAAATTCAACAAAAACCACATAATAAAATGAACAAAACTACAAAAGAACTAAATCCAAATAAAAAGAAGCCGACGGTGGACTTTTTCAATGATCACCCTCCTGCATTGGAAATTTTTTTGTAAAGGATCCGACTGCTAAATCTGAAAATTAGATCCATCGTGACCCTAAAATTTCTAGATTGAAAGAAAAGAAATAGCTATCATCAAAATACAACAATTTTTTTCTTTAATACAAAAAAAGCAGAAGAAAGAAAAAGACAAGCCTTTTTCCCTGCTTCGAAAAAATGAAGACATCACCTACCCCACGCCACACCTTTCGAATTAATCTTCCTTGATTGTTATTAGTAGTGTATTTTCATAATAATGTTACACTAACAACAAATTCAGTGTGATGCTTAAAGAAAAGGCTCTCTAAATGTAGCAAAAATCGTTTGGGAGTTAATTTTCCAAAAATATGCTGATGAATCGCAAGGATGCAGGAATAAAAATATTCTGTCCAATAACATTGATACAAGAATTTATGTATGACTCTGACTGAAGAAACATGCCAGCTATAATTTTAATTGCTGGTATGAAAATGTATTGTAAATAAGAATATGTGGGGGATTAATCAATATTTTTCTATTGGTACGAAAATGTTTCATGTGTAATTACTTTAAAGTTCAATTATTTTTCGCAGATGGAAAAAGTGTAACAAGCAGTCCTGAAAATTAAAGACAACCAGCTAGCTTTTCCCTGAATATATATTTTAGTAAATTATTGTAATGGCATTTATAAGAGGAGTTACATTAGAAGATATCAATGTGTTCCGCCTCTGTAGCTCAGAAAATAACAAGACCGTGTCCTAGTTCTCGACTCATTTTCTCCAATATTTGTTGAGGAACTCTAGACTCAGCAGTTCAGTGTTCACCTTTTAATGTTTCAGTATCGTGAATTCAAGTTCACTAGGTTCAATATCACGATCTCAAATTCACAAGGTTCAATATCAGGAACTCAAGTTCACTAGATTCAATATCACGAATGTTTCAGGCGAAACTTCCATGATTGGTTTTTTTATATATGTATGGATTTTTTTAAAATTAAATAATGTTAGTAAATTTATTTATGTATACTTTAAATTTCTCTTAAATGATCTCTTCTTCGTTTTTTTATAGACATATGTTTTACGCGATTACCTTTTCGGTGAAGGTTGTCCCCCTCCACGAATTGGTCAATTTTTAATATAACATTGCATGAATAATGTATGTGATATCTATGTATGTCTAAAATACAACTATTTTTGATGATTATAGTTATATTAAGAACTTATATACCATGTAATTCTATTTTCGAACCCTTCCCTATCGACTGATAAAACTCTTTATAACCTATAGGTCAGTGCTTCGCCATGGTTGATAAAAAATAAATAATATCACGAATTCTTCTGGAAGATATACTTTCCTCGATGTAACCCTAAACGAAGAAACCAAGAGGAGTAATATCGGGAGAGCGTGGATCCCATAGAGTGGTGCATCCCTTTTAATCCATCTTTAAGGATTATTTTTATCCCAGGAGCCGACGAACCTGATGAGCGGGTGTTTGAGGGTCTTGAACAGAATTTACAGATGTAAAAATGTGTATAGGAAAAAATCTACGATATATTGCTGGGTGAAGGTTTACGAAATGCAAATAGCATCTTACAGGTTTCATATAATGTCTGATTAAGCTATCAATCAAAGAATATTTTCATTTAGAAAATATAGTTGTTTAATAGTTATGTTCGACTGTAGCACGATAAGGTTGTTTACTGTTAAGGCCTTCGAGGTATCTCCTTCTTTTAAATTGTTCATTCCAGGCACCAAAACAATTAAACCCGACCGTTCGGGACCACTACAAAACTCCATTTTAATATGAAATCAAAACTCGTGGGATCTACAGATCCACATAAAACTTCGTACCATTCAGCCACTGATTAGGGGCTTCCTGTCCCTGTTCATGAGCTTGTTGTGATAATGAGGCGATTCCGCATTGGTTAAATCCGCTTCAAGCGCAAACGCTTGCTTTTGATTAAACAATTGCAGCATGTTATGTTAATTTTACTGTCTAATCAGTTTAAGTAAAATGCTCCGTTTTTAATCTTCATCGCTTACACTTTTTGCCAAATAATTTTAAAACAATCGTGAGCTGGTGGGATAACGTCCTCATCGATACATTTTTACTCCATAAAAAACATTTATTTTTGTATTTTATTTAATTTTCACGAATTTTACGCTTTTGTTGACCTTGAACCCTTTTATTCAACAACATTTCAATCCTTCTATCCGACTTATTTCATTCTTATGCTTATAACTATTACCAAATGTTTGGCGCAACATAACAAATTCAAGCCTTTGTGTCAAAAAAAAATTCCAACTAATGAATAAACTGCCCCACGATACGGAATATTTTCCTTAAAAGGTTCATAGATTTTTTCTGAAACAGGCCTAATCAGAGCAGTTTGGCTTTATTACCTTCCCATTTTGTAGCAATAAGAGGATAATTCATAGACCTAACGAGCTAGATGAATGGAATTCGGCATGTGACCCACTTATCAGAATTGAAGATCCGGATTACCTTCTGGGCAAAATGCGTCAAAGGAAATATGAACTTTTTCTTATTGTATACTCGATATTTCTTCACTACACGATGAAATTAAACTCCATTATTTATCCAAGCTTCCAATATTTATTTCAGTCTTTCAGTGCATTCCAAGATTTCCTTTTTTTCTTGGAATTCCCACGGCGTTGGTGCATTGGTATGGATTCAACAACTATTGTAAAATAATCTAAAAGAGAAATGCTTTCCTTCAGATGTCTTTAAGAAAAATTTCAACTTTTACTTCCGTACTTCCATTAAGGTATGAATTGCAATATTTACTCAAAGTGGAAAGCAAGTCGATAGATTTCCTAATTAGTATTAAGTACATTTAATAAAAATAATTTTCAAAAATATACTTTTATTGGTGTACTGTAAAGTGGAATTTTTTATTTTAATTATTTTTCTACTTTTTAGAGCTTAATTTATAAGCTTTATCATAAATAATCCGGAATTTCGAAATCATTTTTTACTCAAATTCACTGCCAGGCGGCTCTACTTATGTGTAATGAAAATGAACTTTAATTAATCGATAAACTGCTAATGAAGTTCTCAAAATACAAATTTAGTGTATTAATTTCAAAGTACACAAGTGTAGAAAATTTCAAAATTCTATCGTAAGCAAGTGAGTGAAAATCCAATGACAAAATTTCATCTTTACAAATATGACACAATTAACTTAAATAAATTTAATAAAACATTTTTTAAAGCACACTTTTATTAGTGTACAAAAAAGCATATTTTTTAAAATTTAATTATTTTTTTATTTTAGTTGTTAATTTATAATCCATTATTAGATATATTCTAGCATCTGGACACCGGTTTTTTCTGAAATTCACTAACAAGTAGCGCCAATGGTATGGAATCAAAATTTAATTACATTAACTGATTAACTTATAACCAATTTCTGAAAATATCAAAATAGTGTATTGTCACCAAGAGTTCACAAATGTGCAAATTTTTAAGACTTTAGCACATCAGGAAATCAGTGGAAAATATATTACATAAATTCCATCTTTACAAACAGAAAACAAGTCTAATTTAATGAAAATGTATAGTAATAAGAAGGAACAAAATTATTTTCTTACCACGAAAGCATCCCGGATTCGATAGATGTTGAGTTGCATAGCGGAGCTTCGTCTTAATGGTAGAAATTGTCACTTCTTCACACTTACGATCTTGTCTTTTATGCTCTCAACCTGATAAAGAAGATAAATCCTCTTAAAATTTCACAAGTGAGCCTAGACAGATTGCGCCAGAAAGTATTCCACTAACACATATTCGCATCACTATTTTTAAGCACCCCTCTGGGCTTTTCGTTTCTGTAGGTGTCCTCGAAAAGCCCATTCAAAAGTTGAGAAGAATTCGTGAGGCGATCCGTTCTCAAGCACCAAATGGATGCACTTAAGAAACGATACCTAAGAGACTAGCTATTTGTCATTTTGTAACCTGTTTCCAACTCTAGATATTTTGAAGATTGGAAATGGAACTTTATCCTTATCCGAGAAAAGAAAATTTCTGAGCTTAGGAAAACTATTTCCTCATTTGAGATTTATTTTTGAAGAATCAATTTTAGAGACGTTACCAGGATCGGCAGAAATTGATTGGTATATGTAATATACGGGAGAGAAAATTATGCTAAGTTATTCTTCAGGAACCCATTTTCAACACTGGATTTATAATTCGAAATGGAATTTTCATTTTCTTAAATTAGAAAGCTAAGACTGATTGAAATTCGAATTGCATGCTATAAGGAGAATATGATAGTTATCATCATCTTGAAATGGCCAGCTATATCTCCGGATTTGAATCAGTATTGATTTTTTGACATAGAGTGATTAACTTAATGCCAAGGAGTAAAATTTGAAGAAAATACAGAGAATAAAGGATCAGTTACTTCCAGTGGGTGGTAAAAGATCTTGTGTACAATATAATGATATCTAATTTCAATAACTGGAAGTCAATGCATGTTACAAACACTCGTTTACAAGAGCTATATAGGAAATAACATTATCCTATTTTTTAAAAGATTTTGTAAGGTTTCTAAACTGCGAAGATGAGAATAAAACTATAAATCTCATCTCGACTTATGATTAGATTCCATCTCTTCACACATGTCTCAGGGTTGATTTCAAATTTCAAAAGACTTCTGGAATTCTTTTTTTCTCATTCTATTTCGTCTTAGTAGTATTTATTTAATAATTCAAGGAATTTAATAACGCAATTCTAAAAGGAATTTCGGACTTCAATTTAATCTGACAATCGAACAGGAAACCTCAATTGTTGATTTCGAAGTCTCTTTGTTCGGTATTCCGATTTGAAATTTCCTTTCAATGGAAAACTGATGTTATTCGAATTCATATTTGGGAGATCTTGTGGTTTTTACGACATACCTTTCAAAACTTTGAAGATTTATATTATTCGGAAGTTCAGGAATTTGGAGAAATAGAAAATGTATTTGGTTGGCATTTTCTTAAGGAATATAGCATTCGAAATGTTCCATGGTAATTTTTGAATAATTTATAAAAATAATGAAAATTAATTTTTATTATACAAATAGAGATTCTTAAGGCAACACCAATATATTGTGTTTTTAATTCTTTGGAAATTAGTATTGAGAAAAACTTTTCAAATGGTTGTGCACATGTCGATAATTTAGCTTTCAGTTAACATAAATCTGTGACACGAAAGGCTCGTTCAGAGTGCCCGGGTGAATTTAAAAGATTAAAATCTTCTTGACCAATGGCCAATTATTGTATTATGAAGATTCAAGAAACTTGTGATAGTTCTTTAAATTCTGTACCTTCAAGTAATAGTCTGGACGATCCTTAATTAAAAATTGTATTAAAGGGAGAAAATTATCACATATCAGGCTACCTTTATAATAAGAACCGCTTTGAAAAGTAAAAGAAAACAAGTAAAACACTGAAATCAACAAAACCCGAAAGCAAAAAGCCAAACAGCTCCTTAAACGATAAAAGCCAAAAATATTACAATATATTAAAGAGAATATATTGATTCCAGTGTGCTTTAAATGCTGCTACAACAGAGAAACAATAGTAGAGAAACAATCCGAAAAAATATTAAAAGGAAAATTAACAGTTTAAATTTGCAATTTAGCTGAAAGGCGAGAAAACAGCACTTTACCAGAAAAATACAAAACAAAAAAGTTAGAGAAAAAGAGTAAAATAGTTAAATCAACATAACTTGAAAGCTAAAAGCTCAACAGCTCCGTAAATCATAGACAATAAATGTCTACGAAAGAAAACAGACAAAATATAAAATAAAATGTTCTCGATTGAGGGAAAATTCATTACAATGTTTAAGGGAAATAAAATGTTACTATTAGGAATTAAATAAATTACAACTAAACTGCAAACATTGGAAGAATTTATTAATAAATTTTATGCTGATACATTTCTCAGATTTGATAGGAAATTCTACTATTTCAGACTGACGATTTAATGCTTTATATAATGTCAAATAAATCAGGTTTTCTTTTCATAGTATTTTATTTGACAAAAGTATGCGCTATCTGCTGTAAAAAATGTTAACTTTTTCAATTGGCTTTATTAGCATCTATGTTAACCGGAATTAATGGACATCACACACGCACACATAAACAAAAGTGGTTTATTCATAAATTGTACCACTCACATTTTCCATTATTTAAATTCAAAGTCTGTCTTGAGCTCCAGTAAAGAAAATCTAGAAACAAAACGAGTTCTGCTCACATCTTGTCATGAAAGGATATCTTTAAGAAAACACAACTTCATTTTAGAGTGATTCTGATGGTCCACATATGGAGGATTCAGATTCATAGGGAATCTGGTCCATGAGGTTCATTTCTGAGAAAACAGATATCAAATTTGATTAGAGCCTGAGGTAGCTTAGTGGTGAAGTCTGGGCTTCGTGGTCGGTGTCTTTCAAGTTTGAAACCCAATTACAATGAAGATACGTCGTGTTTGGAGCCTGTTGCATGTTAATAATACGTAGTGAACGAAAGTCCTCCCACTGGTGTGGTGCAACCCAACCCACCCAGACCCAGCCTACACTACTGGGTTTAAGGCATTAAAGAACCGCAGCGGAAGAGAACCGACCAGCAACAGGAGGATGCAAGCCCCACCCACATTTATTAACGATTTTTTTTCATATTTGCACAATAGACCCCATAACATGGATGGAAATTAAATACATATGAACGTATCTAGGTTTCTTATTACAAGGGCTCACCCGGCCAAGGAGACAATACCAATAACAGCATATGAAGTGAAAATTATATACTATTAGAAATTAACCATGGCCGGGGAGAAATAAATACCACACTACATTCTTAATTTTTATTACTAATGACATTCCACCTACGAAATACAATATGTGAGATGCAGCGCAAATACAAATAAAAATGCCAACTTAAAACCACACTCAAAATAGACACAGCCAAATTATATCGAACCAAAAACTGAACACACACAAAATGAATCGGTATATATTTTTTTTAATAAGATAAGTCCAGATGATTCCAGAGATTCCCATCAGTCCAGATGATTCCAGAGATCCCCATCAGTCCAGAAGATTGACCTGAGTGGTGATACTGACTGGAGATCAGAGGGTTTAGTCTAAAGTGGTGACCTACTGACTTTGGAGTTGCAGCCTTTCTTGTATCTTCAAGGATCTTCAAATATGGGTGAGATCATTGCTTTTCTCTTTTGACCAGTTAGTACGGTTCGGCAGGAATTTCGGGGCTCGCGTTCTCTTGGTCGCTTGCCATTTGTGGTTTTCATTTTTGAAGTCGTTTAGATATGATTTTTGAAGATTTCTTCATTAAATATTGAGTGACATTATATGTTTATAAACTAACTTTAGAAAATTGTGTGTACATTTTTATGAATGTTTTGAATCATTAACTATTTCCATTTTTTACTTGCAAGCGTGAAATTTAAATTGTTCTTATGCCGTCAGATAATATTAGCGAAAAACAGGTGAAGGTAACGAACTCTCTCGAGTTGTTTTCCGAGCACCTCGGCTTTGGGAAGGTGAACCAGAACTTTAGTTTCGTCAGTTGGAATCTCACTTTATAATCGCAGGAATTACCACTGACATTACAAAGTATCATTGTATGGTAGCTGCATTGGATGGTAAAACTTTGTCTGCCATACGCGATTTAATTCGTAACATGAGCTAGCTGATAAACTTTATGATAAGTTAAAAACTAGGGTAATTGAACTTTTTTCACAGTCTGAATCGGCATAGCTAAAACTGCTTTTGCAGGACTTACAACTTGGCTATAAAAGCCCTTCACAATTATTGGTTGAAATGCAAAATTTGTCTGCAGAAAAATTGAATGAGGACCTATTGCGTACCTTATGGCATCAACGATTACCTATACATATTCGGCAAATACTATCTGACTGCAAAGACCCGTTGAGTGAACTAGCTTTAATCGCTGATAAAATTTGCGAGGTTTCTTGTCATCAACCGATTTCGGAAATACAAGATACTCGAGATAGTTTGACTTTTCAATCATTGCGCGATGAAATTTCGACGTTAAGTAGGAAGATTGTCAAGACAGCGTAATCGTGTTTCGAAACGAGGGCATCAAAGTAGACGTTCACGGTCTCGTGATTGTACATCTGATAACTTGCGTGATGATGGGATTTGCTGGTATCATAAACAATATGGTAAGAAAGAGCATAAGTGCAGTAAGCCTTATCATTATTATTCGGAAAACTGGATGGTTCATTTGAAATAGCGACGACGGATGTTGGCCTATTACGCAGTCACGTCTTTGTATTTTATAAGCCTTCTGGCCTTAAATTCCTGGTAGACAGTGGTGTAGCAGTTAGTTGTTATCCAAAAAACCTGGTAACAGATTGTAAGGTAGAGTCTGCGAGTTTGTACGCAGCTAATAACACAAAAATAAAACTTTTGCTACAAAACGTTTAAATCTCGACCTTGGATTGAGAAGGGTATTTCCTTGCAACTTCGTTATTGCTGAGGTGCCTCATCCAATAATCGGAGATGATGTTTGAACGATTTGAACTTTTGGTTCATGTAAAAAGTCGCAGGCGTATTGACATTGTCTGTAGCTACACTGAAATCTAGGGGGGGGGTGACTTGTCCAGGACCATCTCAGTGTTTAACTCTGGTTTCTATGCAAAACCCTTATCATGAGCTGTTGGTTAAATATCCAAAAGTACTGGACCTAATCAAGGTATTCAGCATCAGTCTCATGGTGTAACACATTGTATTCGAACATTCGGTCCTCTAGTTTTTTCTAAGGCCAGGCGTTTATCGCACGAGAAGTTAAAAGTTGTTCGAAAAGAATTTTCAGATTTAATTAAACAGGGTACGTCCATCTAATAGTCCCTGGGCAAGCCCTATACATTTGGTCCCTAAGAAAAATGTTGAATATCGTATGTGCGGCGACTATCGACACTTGAATGCGAAGACCGTCCCGACCGTTACCCAATATCACATATTCAGGATTTTTCTTATAATTTAAGTGGGGAGATTATTTTTTCTAAATTAGACTTAGTTAGGGCATAGAACCAAATACTGGTGGAACCTGGTGATATACCTCAAACCGCGGTTATTTCTCCAGTAGAACTTTACAAATACAATTCCATACCTTTTTGACTTAGAAACGCAGCACAAACTTTTCAGAGATGTATTGATAATTCTCTAAGAGATCTAGAATGTTATGTTGCATACTTAGATGATGTTTTTGTTTATTCTGAATCTGAGAACAGAATTGATCAGACTTAGATAGAGTTCTACCACGCTTACATAATTTAGGTCTAGTGATTAACATTAGAAAATGCGAATTTAGAGTTGATAACGTTAATGTTTTAGGACATTTAGTTACCAAACATGGTATCCAACCTTTGTCTGAGAAGTTTAACGTTTTGATCGATTTCTCTTTGCCTAATTTCGTTGATCAATTACTTAGCTTTTTGGCAATGGTGAATTTTTACCATAGGTTTTTGTAGGATGCTGCTAAGATGCAGGTTTGTTTGCATGATTTAACTAAAGGTAAAAGTAAAAAAGACAAAACTCCTCTTTCTTGGTCTGAAAACGAAAAGTTAGCTTTTGAATCGGTAAAAAAAGCCATTCTGATGCAGTAATAGCTCATTCCGTGTCGAATGCAAAATTGTCTCTTGCCGCGGATTTATCGGATTTTGCGAGCGGAGCGGTTTTGCAATAGAAGGTAAATAACGAATTTCAACCTTTGGGATTTTTTCTCGTAAACTTAATCTTGCTGAACAAAGATATAGAATTTATGACAGGGAACTGTTGGCAATTTATTCAGCCATTAAACATTTTCGTCATATGATCGAAGGGCGTAAATTCATAATTTATGCGGATCACAAGCCCCTCATTTATGCACTGTAGCAAAAAAGAGAAAATGCTCTCCATGGCAATTCAGGCATTTGGAGTTTGTGAAGTATACTACTGATATAAGACACGTCCCGGGAAATCAGAATTCGGTAGCTGATGCATTTTCACGTAACTCAATCATAAATTTTGAAGATTTAGGTATAGATTATGACTAAATTGCTTGCGCCTCAGGAGAACGACGAAATGTTTCATTCCTTGCTCGGGTCAGACCCTGGTGTTAAGTTGAAACCGATGAATCTCGGCATCAAAGTAATTTGCTGTGATGTTTCCACTGGTGATATAAGACCATATGTTCCTGAAAACTTTCAAATTAGTATTTTCAGGCTCTACATGGACTATATCATCCTGGATCAAGAGCTACCCTGGATCTCATTAGGAAGCTCTTCGTGTGGAAACACATGAACAAGGACATTAAGCTATAGTGCAAGTCCAATGCCAAAGATCCAAGGTTAACCGTTTAATTGTCATGCGAATTCTCCCTTTGGAGACTATGAGCTCCGAAAAGCAAGATTCTCGCATGTTCATTTGGACATTGAAGATCCATTACCTCCATCAAAGGATTTTTTTTATATATACTAACCTGTCTTGATCGTTTTTCTAGGTGGCCTGAGGCTTTACTGATGCGTAATCAAACAGCTGAAATAGTGGCTGAAACTTTCTTCTCTGGTTGAGTTACAAGGTTTGGCGCACCCGAGACAATCACAACAGAACAAGGTCGACAATTTGAGTCCGGTATTTTTCGATCTTTAGCTCGATTCCTGGGAATTCAGAAAACCAGAACGGTGGCCTACAACTCAAAGTGTAACGGCGCTGTTGAAAGGTTTCACAGAAGCCTTAAAAGCGCAATTAAGTGCCACGCTACTGAACGCTGGACGGAAGTTCTTCTTTCAGTTATGTTGGGAATACGTATTAGTTAAAATAAGATATAGGTGCAACGCCAGCTGAGATGGTGTATGGCTGTCCTCTTCGGCTTCCAGTTGAATTTTTCGCAAACGCTTACGGCAAAGAATTTACACCACGCTCTCATTTTTTACAAATTCTTAGAAATAAAATGAGAGAATTGAGACCAACTGCCTTACTTAAGCATAATGCGTCGCATTACACTTTTTTCAATAAAGATTTAATTCAAGCCAAATTTTTCTTAGAGTTGTCTGTGTTCGCCGCCCTCTACAACAACCGTATCAAGGTCCATTTAAGGTACTTTCACGTACTAAGAAATAAATTAATTTCAATGGTCAAAAGAACAGTGTCTCGATTGATAGATGTAAACTAGCATATATCTTGGCACAAGAGTCTTCTCTACCTTCGTTACAGATTCAGGTTCCTGTTCCCGAGGTTATGACCAGAATCAGGTCAGGGTGAAGAGTTCGGTTTGTAACCCCGTACCAGACCTAGATAGCGTCTTTCAGACTCGAAGGGGAGTACCTGTGGCCTCCATTACTACTAGAGCCAAGTTTCCAATCCATCAACTTGAAACCTTTGTGTCTACGTATCCTTTGTGTTATTTCTTTTCAGTCACTACAAGCGAACCTCTTTGTAATCAAACCTCGCAGATTCATTATTGTATATATACTGGGACTGTCTAATTTTATACTACTGCTATTTTATTTCGTCACTCAGTGATGTGACCTTTAATTCCGGAGTTAAATAAATAATTTATCTTTTATTAGTTAGTCACTCTTAGTTAATAGGCTAGGCCCATCAGTCCAGAGTGGTGATGCTGACTGGAGATCAGAGGGTTTAGTCTGAAATTATTTTAAAAAATATAAAAACTAATCCATTCTCACCCTCACAACTAACCAATTAGAAGTTAAAAAATGTCAATACTCAATTACCAAACATGCATTACCAAGCATTTTTTATATTAAAATTACCAACCAATTAAAATTACCGAATAATTAAAGTTACCAATCACTAAAACTCTTCACCTCCATTACTACTCCATATCCTTTCCATCTCACAAAGTATCCGGAGAAACCGTCCTCCTGCTTACCAGATAGACCTGCAACTCATTGGACCATTCAGATGCATAGTAACCCAGAACATTCCGTATAATGGCATAGGAAGAAGTTCTGTAAGGTCTCAACATTTTCATTAAAAACACTCTTTGCTCTGTGTGGAGCCTTTTAATTTGTTCGTTTGTGAGGGCCCTGCCCCAGACACCAGCGCCATAGAGCAGAGCCCTTTCAACCACTGTTGAATACCAGTGCTTGACTAACTTCTTATTTGCATTCCAATTTACTTTAATTAGTCTATCAAAGTTACTAGTATTTTAGAGTGCAAGGATAAAATGTGGGGTATTCTCAAGTATTTCAGGATGTCTCTTATTTTGATGCTCTGGCTATCGGTTTTAAAAATAGGGTTTCTGTTAGATACAGTTTATTATTCTTTTGGCAATAATGTGCGAGAGATCTAATTGCCAGACCCTGGCTCTTGTCAACCGACAGATTTAATTTTAATTCGTTTAGCTTTTGATGAATCAATTTCAAGAAACCATTGGTATTAATCTCTAAGTCTTTCCTAACTCTGCCAGTTGTGTCAAGTGCCAGGTCAACTGCAAAGGCTTGTATAAAGAATTTGTCATTATTAATATCCAGTACTTGATAAATATAAATATTCCAGAGACCAGAAGCCACTATGGAGTCTTTGATGCAATGTCATCTAATATCTAAAATTTCATCTTTAAAAACAACAGTTCTGACCATTAAAAAGGAAAAAATAAAATTCCTAATAAGCAAGGGAATACCATAAAATTCAAAAATGTTAAAAAGTCCATATTATCAAAAGCCGCTTTAATATCTAACGAGACCAAGGCACAATGATATTCATTTCTGTTTACTTTAATTTTATTTATAATATTCATTATGGCCTTATAGCAGCTTTCCCCTCCCTAAACCCATATTGTTGTTCATATATGATATCCCTAGAATCCAAATATTTATTGAAACGATTCTGGAATAATCTTTCTAAAATTTTTCGAAAGGTAGGGAGGAGACAGACCGGTCAGTACGAAGAACAAGAACTTGGATCTTTCCCAGGTTTTTGTAAAAAGAAAACCTTAGCTGAACGCAAACATTCTGGGAAATAGTTGAAATCAAAACATAAATTAAAAGCCTTTTGTAGAAAACCCTTTTTAAAATTATAAATGTCAGTCCACATTCTATAATCTTACTGGTCCAGGACGGGAGCCTTACCTTTTTCAAGATTGTTTATTACCAAGTCTATTTCTTTTAAAAATAAATTTTCTATAGAGTCTCTTATGGGGGTATAAATATTTCGTAGATTATTAGTTTCGTTAGAGAAAAACTGCTTCACGAGACTATTAATTTTATCATAACTTTAAGATTTGGATCACCATTAGGATTTACTAAGATATCATTAGTCCTTTCATCCTTGTTGATTGCCATTTTAAATAATTTTCAAAAACTTTCAGTATACCCCATACAATAGGCCTCCCAGGCTTTTCTCTTGGTAGATAGGAGCAGCTTTTTATAGTCTGACCTCGATTTCCTGTATTGCATTCCCGCAGCCCTGAACTAGAGCCTCAGTGGAATCATTTTTCTTACTCTTTAAAAATTTTGTATGAAACGAATTCATTTTTATTCTAAGTTCTCTTTTTTTCTAAGATCTAAGTACGGAAGTTTGGAGACGGGATTGCCAGCAGGTGTAGTCCTTATCATCCGGCCTTGGTTCAAAATTACGAGGTCCGTCTCAAAATAGTCCTCGTGTTGCTTCAAAACGGGACGTTAAAATAACTAAATTTAACATGTTGCGAGATTTTAATCATTGGTATATGAATAAAGCTACCACACCACGAACAAGTCAATTACACTTAGTCATTTGTATAAAAATCACTGTACCATCAGAAAATTGTACTTCAGGACATACACTCAGTCCTTCACTCATTCGACTGTAACTGTTAGTTCCACTACCACATTCTTCCGAAAAAATATTGAATTACTACGCGCTTGAATTGAATGGCACGCGGTTACTTGTTTTGTCTCTGCTGTTTCACCCAGCGGCACACCACCACTAACCGTTTTGTACCGGACTTAGGCTGTCATCCATGGCACAACGATACTTGTTTTCACGCTTCTGTTTCACCCAGCGACACACCGACGCTAACCGTTTCGTACCGGACTTAGGCTGTCATCCATGGCACAACGTTACTTGTTTTAGCGCTTCTGTTTCACAAAGCGACACACCGCCTCTAAACTTTTTATACTGGATTTCTGCTGACTTCCATGGCACAGCGTTACTTCTTTTGTCGTTTCTGTTTCACTAAGAATCACGCCGTCGCTACTGTTTTATATCGTATTTCTGCTGAAATGCATCGCACGACGATACTTATTTTAACTCTTCTATTTCACTCAGCGACATACCGTCACTAATCGTTTTTATATCAGATTTCTATTGTCATCTACAAAAAAAATCTCAAAGTTCTACCGAGTGAAAGAATTCTGTTATAACTACAGTAATACTTCCATTTGGGTTCAAATATATTTAACTCCTTAGTGGAATAGTCATTTTTTTTAAACTTTTCAAACTCTAAATGGATAAAAAAAACTTTATCTTCGTGTGTGCTTGTTTTATTATTCACTAGTTAATTCTGAATGTTGGCGTCAAAGAAAGCAAGAAAAATATTTTTAAAGTGGAATGAATATTTCTTAAACGTTGTTAATCAAAATAAAACCATAAAAATAGAGCTTTCAAAAGTAAATCTTTCAAAAAGAGTTAAGAATGTGGTGGTTTTTACGATTGAGCTAAGCACACATACAAAGAAGAAAAGACTCACGGATTTCGCCATTGTAATTTCAGATACGTGTTCTTCGCAAATCACAATCCAAACAGTTAAGCTTTAGAATATTAAGCAGAAGCCCTGTAAAAAAGGAGTGATTTTTCCTGTTATAAGGCAAGCATATGAAAAAGAAAGAGTTTTATATTTTTTCCGAATAAATCGATAATGGCATGGAAGGTTTGAGGAGAATTCCAAATGGGGCTATGAAATAGGCTTTTGAATATTTCCGCATCATTGTGATGGGTGCCCACACGTAGAAACACATTCACGGATGCATTTCCCTTTCTTATTTTGCACATAGTAAAGCGGTCAATCCACGGAATTTATCATGTGGTATTTTCCTCTTTTCTGTACATTATCTTCTCATTCGATATACCTTTGGAAATTTTATCTTTTTTAGCTGAAAGAATGCATTTTGTGATGGACAACGTCATTTATTTTAGTTTGCAGATGAGGCTATGTTGAGTTATCTGATAAAGGGGAGAAAATTTACAATGCGATGCAAAAAAGTGGAACTAGTATTTATTTTCTTGATTATTACATCTAGACATATACTTCTAAATAAAAAGTTTCATCAAATAAGGTCAGAATTGTATGAAAACATTTTGGCTTCTGTGGCGATTTCTAATAAAAGGTTTTTTAAAAAAATGGTAAAAATGATTTAAATGGTAAAATATTCATCTTACACATATCTAGGCATAAACTAAGTTTCACAAATCTATCTGCAAAATTTGAAGAGATATATTTATTTCTAAATTCTAAAGGATTCTCACAAATTTAAATGGAGACAAGAATTTCAAAATTGGAAATTCATTTAATACAGAAAAACTGCGAATTGCAAATATATGTCTAGTAGTACATCATCCAATCGACATGAATTGGAAATAATTTGCTAATCACTATCAAGTTTGTAACTATCGACTTTAAAAAGAAGAAAAGGAAAACTTGAGAAAATGAAAATTTAAGGCATCACAGAAAGTAACTAAATACCAAAATAGAATATTAAATTATTTTCTCTCAGTGGTGCGTATTATTAATCTTGATTGGCAGTGATGATTCGTCCTTAAGGATTGCAGAACCCATTATAATTATTTAGAAAATTCATATTTTCATTTTTAATTCTTATTTGCTTACTTTTCCACTCTGAAAGTTTGACGATCAACAAAAATGGGAAAATAATGAAAACGAGAAAAAAAAAGACAGAAAGTGAATCAACAAGTAAGACAGACAGGAAAAGAGGCCAGACACCGAATAGTTTTTGAAAGCAGCAAAATTCGCTGAATGTGCACAACTAAGTGATTTGACGGGCGAAGGCGAAAAGCTATCCTTTCTGTCTTTGAACTTAGCCAAAGCCGGATTTTCGAATGTTTATGTTCAGCTGCTTTACCATTTTATGCTCTTTTTTCTTTTCTTCACACCCCTCAATTTCACCCAAGGTTCGCCTTCGCGCTCTTCATTTGTTTTTCTTCCATTTCTCTTTCATTGACAGTTTTTAGGTTTCGGATTCACTTTCAAGGGGCCTCAATGGGAACTCGGCCGGTTACCACGTATTCGCTTTCTTTTGTTAAAAGTCACACACCGAAAAAGATATATCGGTATTTTTCTAAAATACAATTCTGATAATTACAAATTGGGCAATTAAAAGGTAAATATATTTTTTCAATTGCATTCTATCAATATTTTTGTAGCACTGCTCGTTTCTGAGCACATGAGCTGCCACTGCTTTGGATACTTGTCAAAGGCTCACAGTTTGAGCTATTTGTGTAAATATTTCAGGTCATGTACTATTTGCCCATTTTCAAAATTTAATAAGAGATAATAAATGCTTTAATATTTCCAGATCCAACCCTCTTAATATCTTACAGAAATATGTGTATTGTCCCTGAATCGTACATCGATTTACTCGATCAAACAGCTGTCACAAGTATGAAAAAAGTGGTCAAAGTCGATAAATTTGTCTTTTAATATCTCTGTAAATTTTGTAGATAGAAACATGTAATTTTGCATGTTCATAGATGAATATAAGAGAAGTTCTTGCTAATTGACAATTCCCAATGTGGGGCCGTATAGAAATTTAATTTTTAAAATTTTTTATTATCGATCCCCACAGAAACCATTTTTTTCATATAAATTCCCATCTTATTTGATGAGGCTCTGTAAATGGAAATAAATGTCTAAGAACAATATATAAGGAAATAAAAGCTTGCTTTGCTTTTTTTGGCAGCCTGTATAAGTGGTCACGTGAAGCAAAGCAAGAGATGCTAAGATAGAGAGGAAGATCGATCGAAGGATGGGTGGATTCGATGGAAGGCACATAATTATTTAATTCGTTTGTAGCTTTTTGTGAAATATTTATTGAAGAATAAGCTTATAAGCTTTAACTTTTTGTAGACATAATTTGAAGATATAGTAGACTCACGACTATCTGGCTTTCGTACCTAGTTAAAAAACTATTATTTTAATGAAATGAGAAAATTTATTTTGGAGATTGTGTAGGAACAATTTGTCGCGGAAGCGGGCTTAAAGGGAGCAGAACTTCTAAAAAATATAAAAACTGTCAGTTTTGACTCTTTCATCTTCCTGCTTTTCAGATTATTGTACTCATTTATCAATTAGACATTAAAAAATTATCTTTAACTGAATACAATATTTTTATTCCTATTCTTCCTTCTCCTGCAATAAATTTTTTAATGTTCAGTACGGTTAATAGTAAAGATATATGTAGGAATACGGGTTGCATGGGAAATAATCCCGGCTTGAGCAACCACTTTTGTAGGATTGGGGGGGGGGGGTTGAAGACTCGACGATGTTCTAGGGGTATGAATTTAGAGAAAGAATGCTCGGTTAAAGAACTAATTTACTTTATTACACATTAACAGAATGTTTACATATAGTTACAAAGAAATGATTAAAATACATGTGAAAGTTTAAGGTAAGAGTTTTATGCCATTTAATAATAGTTATTACCAGACTTAAACCCAGAGTGGGAACAAAGGGGAGAAAAGGCCATGGACCGCACCCTAAGGCGGAAACACCTACCACGCGAGCGAACTACCACCTTCTCTGTAGAAACCTCAGAGGAAAGACTCTTACTCTGAGGTAGAAACCGTGAATACCTCTGAATGGACCCGTGGAAGTTGCGTCGCGTTCTCGTGAGAAAAACTTACGGCATACACTCATTGATTCGTGCTGCCATCTACCGTTACGGTTGCTTACTAAATGAGCTTAATTACTTTCCCACATGTATAAAGTACTCACCAGTATTAAGATTTTAGAAAATATGAATAAGAAAGAGTTCTTTATAAAAAATGACCCTTTTAAAGGTTTGGATGGCCTATCCGGGTTCTTCACTATCCCGCTTGTTTTTCCACCAGATTAGACTGGACAGAACGCCGCCCCAAGCTGGGAGTCAACTGTAATATATTTCTTCATTATATAATTTGTTTTTCACTGTGTAATATTCAAGAGTAATTATAAACTGTGACAACCACATGAAAATAATGCTCCTACTATCGAAGGAAGTGCCCTGATTATTAAAGACTAAATTAGTTCAATTATAACATCATGCCTTCATATAATTAGACAAAATATGTGTTGTTACTAAAAGAAATATTCAACATTTCCGTCTGTCAGTCAGATCGAAACTTTTAAGCAGCAAACGGGAGTTGTAAAACAGAATCATTTAACTATGTATTTTCATTGATTTCATAACAGATATTTTTGAAACTAATTCAAATCAACAGCAATCGAGAACAAATTTCAAATGAATGGTATCGAAATAAAAACATTCGTTACAAAGACGAATAAAATTTGGTAAATGTTAAAATTATACAAAAGTGTAAGAATCGAAAATTTTCTTATTAAAATGTAGAAGTTTGAATCATAACTTCTGCTATACTAAGATGTTAAGCCTGTAGCTATGAATAACTTCTGTTAACGCAATAAAAAAATAATTAAACTTTTTTCACACATTTTCATTTTGTTAGAAATGTATCAATTATTTTGTTTAGAAACTGAATAAGACCAAAAAAATTTAGTTATTTATTAAAAGAAACATGTAACATTGTATTTAGTAGTAAAATACATTGTACACTGTATTTTCACGAGGGGTCAAATTTTGGACGAAAGTCAGATCCTCATAGAAACAAAAATAAATCCCAGGTTCAATGCGTGCCAGCAGGTGACCCTTGGTGAAGTCTGCAGGCTGGATTCATTTTTTTTTCGCTTTTTTTCAGATTTAAAAAAACTTCGATTTTCACTTCAATTATTTTACAGTTCTTGTATTTCATTAATGTATTTGTCAGCAACTTTTTTAAATTTCTCCTTTTAGCATACAGATTCTGTATGCGGGGAACGTGGTCAGCCAATATAGAGTTGAGTCAAATTAATGTAATCATCAGTTAATATCACGAGTTACACGCATGTATGCCGCAGAAAACAGCTACACACGCTGAAATTGACTGAGAAAGGTGTTGGAAAATGTTCACAGGGATATGGAGCTCTCCTAACTCCAGCACAACTAACAGGATCTGGGTGCATAGCGAACAATCTAGCGAACGGATCGAGGTGATTCCATAGATTCTCGATTGTTTTCAAATCTGTGGGACCACCAAATCAACTATTGTGTGACTGATCATATTGCTGTGCTGGGTGATGCCATCCGCTTTAGAGAAAACCATCTCCATGTATAGATTTGTGTGACTACAAGAATCCTTACATACATAAATAGGTCCATAGAGTCTGCTATAGGGAAGAATGGATACACAGAGCAGGCAATAAAAATATGTTCCAGACCATATCACTTGTAGTACTCCACAAATGATTACAGAACATTTGTTTTTCTCTTCGTGAATACAACCAGCCATCCGTCTGAAAGAGCAGAAATCTGGATTCATCGGAGATCCATTTCAGGTAATGTCGTCCAATTGTTAGTTTGTTTCGCCAACGAATTGTTTTTACCATGGATGATGTAATTATACGTTTGCTTCGAAGCCCTATATATAAAAAGATTCGCTGAACTATCATTATCTACATCTCTTGTAGCCCCATGGTTTATTTGGACTCTCATTTGCTCCTCTCTAGTGCGTCATTCAGTCCGAACACATCGTCATAGCCGCTACTTACCTCTCTTATATATGAATAACTCACTTTCCAAATCGATTAACTCCACTTTTTGAATTTTTAAAAATTGTAGTGTCAATGCACTTGACAGACTCCTAACTGTTTATAATCAAAACAAAATTCCCAAGAAATAAGGATTAGCACTATTAAATGACAAATTTATTTTGGCCAACGAATAATAAATAATTTCTTTCAGAATACAATCTGATTAATTCCATACTCTTATGTAAATCGTTGATAATTGCATTATTGAGCAATAAATATTTAGTTTAAAACCTTTTTAATGCAATGATAATGTTGTAAAAGGTATCGCTTTTTCTGTTGTTGTCATTCGTTGTTTTATCCATCTTCCTCTTCTTGGGGTTAAGAAATAATAAGTTATTTATACCACGACACCTTCTATTTAAGAATGATCCCTACGCGTGTGAATTTTATTCACTTTAATGTCGGATTTACCGAAAAGTCGAAACCCCACCTCAGACAATTCAAGTGTGACTTTAACGAAGATTCAGAATTTAATGCCATTAATATAAGAAAATCTGTAGCAGGTAGACCACTATGTCTGAAAAATATAGACTAGTATTTATTGTATCCAACAGGTAGCACTGTGACGAAAGAAAAGTGGAAAGATATGATGGAATTGTTGAAATTCATATTACTTCCATTAAACATGATTATTATAAAAACTTAAGGACAAATCAACATGAGGGGAGCTCAAATACAGCTGCCGAAAAAGACATAATTTATATTGATGATGAATCAATTTAAAGAAAGAAATAATAATAACTGTAACAGTGACAGAAAAGTCATTATTCATTTTTGCTGAATTCTTCAATAAAAATGTATATAATGAAGTTTTTCTGTAATAAAAAAATAATAGGAGGATTGAATTTGATTTAATATTTTTCTTTCTCTTGCCAAATTGATCAACTCCCGTAATCACCCAAAAATTGTAGTAATAATAACGATTACTCCAAGGATATTCTATTTATAATTTTATATGTCGTAAGATAACAGATACATATGCAGTAATACAGTCTACACTGCTTATTTGAATTTATAATTGCAACAAAATTTTAGAAAACAATGTATACTATTTTATCACTTTTCTCTACTTTTCGTTTCTAAATGAATCGTTAAATGTTGAAATGTTAAAAAATGAAATGTTAATCGATTTGGCAAGTGAGGCATTCATATGGAACCAAAGTTTTCAAGTAGCTTATCTCAGAAGAATCCATTTTGTCATTCTCGAGACATTCTTTACCGTTCTCAGGTTATTTTGAGAAGAAATGATTGGATTCAAATCATATGTGCAATGTTTTTCACTTTGCTTTAAATTAGTTTTGGGAAACTTCTATTCTATAATTCAGAGCATAAGATAATACTTTTATTATAGTAATCTATTTTGCCCTCTGAGGTTAGGTCAAATCTGATGAAGTCTATCCTTATTACACCATAGGCACACGTAAAGCGGTGCTGTGGATGCCAAGCAGCATTTAACTGAGCGTTCTATGACGCTTTTCCATGTCATTATATCCTTTTCTGTTTGCACAAAAGGGAAAATGATATAGGAAATTCCAAATTCAAATTAGCCTGACACGTTTGGCTTTTGATTTGTGACTTAGAATTAAGTCCATTAAATGACATAATTATCCACGTTGCTTCTGTGTCATTTTCTCTTATTAAAAATAAGCACAACTGCGGCGAAATAAAATTGGCGTTTATGCAACCAAGTATAGAAACATTTTCTATTTGTCTTTTATTAAAATTTATGCACAAATCCAAATGATTTATTCAATATTATTATTATTCGTTGAATAGACTAGTTTATTTCCTACTTAAAACACCTTTAACCACTGAAATATTTCCCGTGCTACAACGAGAAACAATTCAGATTTTTAACTCTTTGATTCTTGCCAAAAAAAAAACAGTTTCCATACAACAACAAACACAAAAACTTAATCTATGTCATAAAACCAAATAAATACATTTTGTTTGAAAATACGTTAGTTAGTCCTTTCTGTAACATATTAATACTCTTTTGATGAGTGACCATAATTTTAATTAACATTTTCTTCTCTTGACTGACAGTTTTAAGAATGTTTTGAAATAAGGGAGAGAAGTTAGAGATTTTTTTAAATTCTTTTCTTTTATTTTCGAGAAATAACGGGAATTAGACAAGTAAGTTCTAAATTAATTTGATTTTTGCTCTTTAAATATGCAGGGAACTGTTTAAACTGGATCTTAAGACAATATTAGGAAACTTATGAAAACACTAACTTAAGAAGAAATGCTATTTAATCAAAAGACCAGTTTTTACAATAAATTTATATTCAAAACGTGTAGTAAAGAAGTATAAGTGAAAGTATGAAAAATATATAATTTCAATTTGAATTATTTTCTACTTTGCAGAAAATCGCTTTGGGAACCTTTTTAAAACTTTTATTAAACAAATATTACAAACGTCTAAAAAGAGCCAGGTAGCGGAATTGCTGAAAGTAGCATTTTGTTTGGTTTCTTTAGCTAGTTGACCCAATGTTAAGACATCTTCTTAGTGAAACCAAAATAATTGACGAGACAAATTTGCGGCAAAAGAATATGACAGTTTTAGGTTAGCGAAAAAATACATGATTTCATATCAGCTCTTCAGTACTGATATCTAGACTGAGAATTATTTTGTTATGTCACTATTTATTCTGGCAAAACATGGAAATTTGTAATTTCACTTCAAGTAAGTAAAGAGGCTTTGTTGATAAAGCAAGTAAAAAAGCACACTCTTGACCGGTCACGAGTTAACTCGTGTTTTCATGCCCAATCATTGTTGACCGATCACGAGTTAATTCGCGTTTGCACTCTTTACTCTTGGAGTTTGGCTCTAAATGCGGGGATGAAGATGGTGTAATGTAATGTAATGAAGTTTATTTAGATTGTTTCACTTCTACATTCAATTACAAAATAATAGCCAATGACATGAGATAGCCTCTGTGTGTAAAGTTGCCGGTCAACAATGTGTTAAAATATATTTTATACTTTGATTTCATAAATTCTATTATAACTATGAACATTGAAATGAAATTAATATATGAATAAATCATGTAGCTACTAAATATTGAAGATAATACGTGCAGTTCATGCATTCTTTCGCTTTTTCTTTTACCTAATCAGTAATTTAGTCAATCCAACCTGATCCTTAGCCAACAGAACAGAAGATTCTCCAGTTTTCCTTAGTCGATATATTTGTAGACTTCTAGTATATTGAGTTGGTCCTATTTCAAAATAAACGTTTATTTAAATATCTGAGTAAAAGTTTTCTCGACTCCTGATTGATTCATTCTAGGCTTTAAACTTGCTTCCAGAAAATGGCAACACGGTTGCTGTTCGTTTGGTCTCGCAGGCGTTTATTTGATGAAATGTTTCGATCTTGCCTTCTGGGCATCGTGAAGTTTTGAACTAATTAAGTGGCAGTGTTAAAGTGCCGTCCGAATTTGTCCAACCCTTCGAACTGAATTCTCAATAATTCCACTCAATTTTCGCCTTCCGCTACTAATGAAATGCAAATTACTCTGGGGAAATATAGTCTGTACCACGAATTACCTCGCAACAGTTTGAGAAGCGTTCTATCTTTGGGTAATTTATGTCATCATTTTTTCAGCAAAGTGGTAAAACACCTACGGGTGAATTTTTAAAGTTGGAAACCTCTCTCTCAGCATATTACCTGCTATTTTTATACTTTATGCTTTTCTCGAAATTTTAAAAGCCACAAATAAAGAAAATTATCAAACTTTCTTCCATCTGTTTTGATTGTTACGCAAATCTGTTTATGCTATAGAATAAATATTATTTGCGTGTTATTTTCTGTGCAAAATGTGTAAGGGCATACATTGTTTTTATTCATCGTCACAATATAAGACTTTGCAAGATTTTTTAGGGTTGAACGTGCATTATTAAGACGTTGTTAAACAGTCTGGATAAAACCGTAGAATGCACAGCATTTCCCAAGGTTTGATGCAACACTAACATAAAGATGTTTGATCTTCAAATAGGACAATTTTGAAAAAAATCAGAGATCAAACTTTTGATTTCTAGACCACAGATGTGACGCTAGGACGTTAGTTAGTGTGTTTTTTATACCAAATCCACTTTGTTGAGACATGCCTTTTTTAAGGGAATTCATTGAATCATGATTTTCAAATAAAAGATTTGTATTTTGAAAAATCATTTCCAAAACGTATTTTTACGACACCTTTGTTTCGAAATTCTCTGTAAAATTGTTTCTTTTACCTCAGATGAAAGCTATGAGGTTTTTCCTCAAAAACACAAGTTAGCTACAAAATAGGATATTAATACAATAAATCAATGTCGCAAAAAAATGCCAAGTTTTATAACTTCGAAAATTTATTTAGTTCTATTCAGAATCTATCTAAAAGATATCTGTACCACAGAAGTTATAAGGACTCTGCTTATTTAATAAAAGCTATTAATTTCTGTTTTAAACCACAGATAAAATTGTTTCAGGACCCGACGACTCGTATCAATCTTTAAAACTCTTAGAGTAATCTGGGTCGGTGTAACAAATAAAAAATAAATATTGTTTATGGGTTTTAGAAAAAAAAATGGCACACGCTTATATCGCCTGATGAGAGTCGGAGAATCATAATGACGAAAAAATACAACAATAATAAAAAAAGATTTTTGAATTGAGACCACCAAATGCGCCTAAATGAATCCTTTGTCACGTGCAAAGCAAGTGAAAGAATATCTCAATTCCTTGCCTACGGAAAAAATAACCTTTCAAACTCTATTTTCACGAAATAATAAATTTCAGACTTTCGTTTCTGTGATTCTCAATGGACAATATGTTCAATGAAAAGAAATGTTCAAAAATGATTTAGAATGCTAAAAGAACGCGATGTTATTTATGAAAGTTTTTTTTCTTCATTCCGCGCCATTTTGACTTTTTAACTCTGAAGAATCATTTAGCGTCTAACATATTGAGTACATAAGGAAAAGCACAAAAATAACTCTTTGCTATTATGTATGTTTCAACTCTCTTTGCCTGCAAAGCTTCATCTTATCCATTTAATGAAGTGTTTGAATGCTGAAACTTTATGCTCTTATTTACATGTCTTAGAATCTCGAACAAAACATATTACTGCCAAAATGAAAATTTGCACGGGAAGTTTGCATCAACATCGCATTCCGTATACTTCCCCTTTTCAAAATCACCAATTTCTTTTTCTTTTTGATTTTTTGATATGATTCTATATTCATTCGAATTCCCTCCCTACCTTTATTCTGGAACCGCAACAAACGTATATAAGTACTTGTTCGTTCATTGGTAAAGAATTCAAACCTGAGGAAGCAAATTACACGTTTACATTTGTTACAAGTTACATTTTGTGGAATATGATTAAATGAAAAAAGAATAAACTGTATAATTCTAAGTACAGTTTATTTTCATATCACTAACCCAGTGTTCAAAATCTTTCAACCTGGAGCGAAAGTATTATAAAAAGCAAAATCTCTCGGGCACGAATCTTCATTATGAAGTTTTTGTACAGAAGAAGAAATGACATTGTCAATGTCAAAGCAAGCTTTTATTCGTGTTTATTCATTACTAGCCGCTTTCCGTGACCAGTTTGTTCGCCGTGGATACGATTTGAATTGAATATTATATCTATAATATAAAACAGAAAATACACGTATCTGTCTGTCGGTCGGTCACAAGAACTCCTCCTAAACGGTAGCGCCATGAAATTTGTACACGACATTCTGGGATACATTTCTAGGTCAATTGTGACTGTGCTATTTTCAACTTTCAGAATTAATTAGTTCTTAAGATATTTAATTAAATTACGAAAATTGAGCCATTTTTAGACGTTTTCCGCCTATAATTTCTCTAATGTTTTATCGGACGAAAATTATTTTTACACCATCTTGAAGAGCTCTTGATTTATCTCTTTAATGATATTAATTTCATTTCTGTACCACGTTTTTTAAAATTTTAATAAACTTTTAAAAAAGTTTTTCAAACGCAATTCGTTATAATGCTTTCTATTGTTATAAAATTAAATTTAACCTATTTATTGCTTCATTAAAACCTTAATTCACTTGTTTCAGAGGCAGAAAGACACGTGTTGCGTGATTAAGAAAATATGGCTTTATTTGGACATTAACTCCAAGTCAATGTTCTTACTTCCGTTTTTTTTAAGCATATACAAATTTTACTATGCACATGCAATAACCCAATGATATTAGTTTGATTACTATGCGATTTTTCGAGTTTAATTTTAATACATTTTAAATGCTCCTAATTAGTGTGTAAGGTCATTGAATGTTTTTGAGTCCCTCCCTAACAACGGAGAACACGGCGGTGAAAAATTGTTTTATTTAATTTATTGAAAATCCTTAATCAGTTAGTGATTCTTCTTAAAGTTCTTAAATAATTTATTTTATAAATATCCAAAAGAAAGAGAAAAAATTTAATTTTACAAATCTTGCGACAATGCATTAAAAGCAGTACGAGGTACAATCAAGCTAAAGAGCAAAAATAAAAAAAAAAACACGACAATTGCATTTCATTCAACTTGACTCCTAAAGATAAACTGCTTTATTTAGTTTAAAGAAAATACTTAATCAGTTGGCGATTTTTCTTAAACTTCTGATAATATTTAGTTTATAAATGCCTAAAAGAAAGAGACAGGCATTTAATCTTACACGTCTCGACACAATGCGTAAAAAGCAATCGCAGGACAAGTAAGCCGAAGAGCAAAAATCGCATACCCGTGAATTGGACAGAATTTATCGAGCTGATGGACGAGCTAATGAAGCTGTTGAAGAAGCTGAACAGCGACGTTCTGAGGACAGATTACGAACAATTGCAAGACGAAATAACATGTCTGCTGAAGAAACTGAACCGCGGCGTTCTGACTACCGATTACAGGCAATTGCAAGACGAAATAAAGAGTCTTTAGAAGTTAGGAAACAGCGCCAAGCGTCAGATCTTTTACGAACTTTAAACTCGAGAGCTACTGAAAGCAATGAGTAGCGAAAGCGAAGGATTCATTGTATTGCACTTGGAAACCAGAATCGAATAGTGGTTGAAACGTTTGATGCTCAACGTAATAGATTCTGGCTACAAAGAGTGAGACAGAGCTCTTTGAGGGCAAGTAACTGACTTTATTTGACGAAGCATTTCATTATGATCCTAATTTAGACTATCCCAATTTTCCACAGATATTCATTGGCAGTATGTCGTCAAAGTGCACATTTTGCGGTACTCTGAAATTTCAAGCCGAGGCGTCAGGATGCCTGTACCAATGGAAAAGTTTCTTTACTAGAACTCCCTCAATTACTAGAACCATTGAAGAGTTGGATGGAAGGGAATCATCCAAAGTCTAAAGATTTTCTCAGCCTGATCCGTAAATGCAATAGCAGTTTTCAGATGTCTTCCTTTGGAACATCAATGTCCATGTTGGACTCTGTAATATTTATAACAACTTTTCAAATTGAATGTCAAGTATACCACAATGCCTGGTCACTTAGGTCATTGCCCAATGAAGAAGCGAAGTTCCTTCAAATATACTTCCTTGGCAACGATGAAGCTAAAGCGAAATGTCACTGTACTTTGATTCCTGGGACACCAAAAGTTTAATCGAATCCTTGCAAAAGATGTTGCACGAAAGCAATCATTACGTTCAAAAATTCAAAATGGCGATAGAGGATAACCCAACCGATGATCTACAGGTCGTTATTAAGGCAGATAAGAAACCAACAGAAGGCCACGAATGTGTCTTTGACACCCCGGTACTAAATGAAATTACCATCATCATTGCGCGAAATGACTTTGAAAAACGTGACATTGTCTTGACAATGCGCAGCAACGAGTTGAAAAACATGTGCGATACTCACATTTCCTATGATGCCTTACAGTATCCGTTCATGTTTCCACGTGGCGAAGACGGAAACGCAATTAATATTAATGAGCCAGAAACATCAAATCAAATTAACAAGATATTATGTGCAATGTCGTTCTACGCCTATCGTTTAATGGTGCGATCGAGAACCGTTTGCTGAAGTAAAGACAACTTTTGTATCAATATTTGGTTGTTATGTATGCCAAAATTGAGGCGGAGCGATTATTATTCATTCGACTGAATCAAAAGAAGTTGCGTGTTGATGAATATATTCATTTGAAAAATGCAATTACAAATGATGGTGACCCAGCAAATGATGGAAAATTCGTAATTTTACCCTCAACGTTTACTTAGTTGTCCACGAAATATGCACAAATATGCTCAAGATTCCATCACTTACATTCGTCTTGGAGGAAAGTTACTCTATTCATCAAACACACTTTCAATCCAAATTGCAAAAAAAAAATGTCACAAAATTTGACTAATGGGCAATCAGAAACTGATAGACATGATTTGGTTGCAGGGATGTTTCATCAAAAGTTAATCAAATTCATGAATGTATTGATAAAAGGTCAAGTGTTTGGTTCTGTTAAGTATTGGTTATACTCCATCGAATGACAGAAACGCGGACTTCCGCATTCACATATTTTGATTCGGTTAACGAACACATTGAGACCAAAACAAATTGATCATATTATTTCTGCAGAAATTCCCAATCCTTGCACTGAAAAAAATCTGTATGACATCGTCATTAAAAATAGGGTGCATGGCTCATGCGGCGCTTTCAATAGGTTGCCACCAAGTATGAAAGAAGGGACTTGCAGTAAAATGTATCCTCGTCAATTCATCAAGGAAACGCAATTGAACCGACGAGGAAACCAGAAGACTCTGGGCAAACAGCAACTGTGAAAATGAAATATGATAGTGTGGTGATTGATAACACAGGCCTTCAAAAAATACTTTTTGAAAATTGTTTTAATTTTGATGAATGATTTTTGTGTTATTTTTAGTGCTAATTCTAAAATTGAAATCCATTTATTTCTATCAAATAAGGATTTTTTACAAAGTGATTGCATATTTTGAAGGAAACAGTTGAAATCACGGAATTTTGACATTTCATTTAAATTTCATTAATTCATAAATCCATATAAATTACATTTATATCCTAGTTAAAGTAATTGTTAAGTATAGGTAGGAAGATGCTAGTCCTTATAACAACGTTTTTTCTTTACCTCAAAAGTTCTTTTGTCACTTTTTCTCTTGTGAACTTTGCAGGGATTGTCTCTTTGTAGGAACCAACAATAGTGGGCTATCATGCTGATATTCCATTTTCCTTGATATCGCCTCTCCCTTTCCTTTATATCTTGATGAAATCGTTCACCTTGTTCCTCACTAACTGCACCTAAATTTTCAGGCAACTAGTCCATGTGGGAATCGAGAAAATGAACTTTTAAGCTCATAATACAGCCTAAAATCTTGAATTTTTTCATCATCTCTTCTGCAATATATTTGTAGTTTGGGTCCTTTTTGTTTTCCAGAAAACTAGTAAAAACTAGTTTGAAAAATTTGCAGGCTTTTCTTTCGTTGCTTTCCATTTTAGTCTCAAAATTTTCATCTTTCATTATTTTCATGTTGTTTGCTCCTACAAACACATCTTCCTTCAGTTTTGCTTCGGATAAACCCGGGAACTGGCCACAAAGGTATTTGAAGCATTCACCTTCTTTTGATAAAGCCTTCACAAATTGTTTCATAAGACCAAATTTTCTATGAAGCGGTGGATGTAACACTTTTTTTGGCAAGCAGGAGAGGTATCCGGTTTCAACTAGTTTCCTCTGTCTTTAATATTGTGTTTAATAGGCAATTTGCCGATTCAGAGGAATTTTCTGGACTGAAATAGTTTCTTCTTTCTTGTTTGGTAGTTTAATCAACCAATTTACTATTTTAAGTCCATAAATATGTTTATCGAAATAATAAAAATAATACTTTTTTTGGTCCGATATATACTAAATTCGTAAAAAATAGATTGCGATTTGTGATGGAATGTACGTGATGGAATTTTTTCATTATTTTTCCAGTAATCAGCATCCAAAAAACTATAAAAAACACCACTTGCTTTACCGACAATTTTTTCACCGCAGACCTGTGTGTGTAATCGGTGAATCGTACCCTACAGTCCTTTGCCTCTGAAGATGTTTGATGCCCACATCAACGTTGAATGATGTAACTCCGTAAAATATATCAAATACATTCTGAAGTACGTTCACAAGGGTTCCGACCAAGGTGTCTTTGCTGCTCATTCCAGTAATAATTGCATAAATGAAATTTCTGAATACCAAGCAGGTCGCTATATTTCGAGCAATGAAGCGGCATGGCGTATTTTTGGACTTCCCATTCACGAACAACATCCTACAGGGATACATCTTGATATGCATCTGGAAAACGGGCAACGCATTTATTTTAGTGAAGACAATTCACAATACCGTCTAGCCAACGGTGATTTAAAACAAATCCCTTTCAGGTCAACCCGGGGCAGGGTATTTTTACGGTATTTTGTCACTCAAGAAAGTTCGACAGACGAGTGGAAAGACGTTTTCACCTCAAACTATTCTCAGGAGCGACCTGCACACATGGTGTTCAATTATCTTATTTGTACAAAGTGATTGATTTCTATTGCAAACATGTTTTTTTTATTAAAAATGGTCAATATAAAGCAAAAAACACTTCGGCTTTTGGGGATGGTCTCCTAAACAGTGCGCCGTCTAGAATGGGTTAAATGAGAAAGTCGGAGAAATTAATGTCACAGTACAAGAAAACTTCCATCCGCCGCAAGAACATACTACTCAATAGACAAATGCCTAAATGATGAGGAAGCCACAAGGTATCCGGCGGAATTTTTGAATTCATTAAATACCAATTGCATTCTCCTACATAGATTAAAGCTGAAGGTTGGATGTCCAATTATGTTGCTACGCAATCTGGACTCATCGAAGCTGTGCAATAGCTGCAGACTAATAGTTAAAGCATTACATATTCATATAATCGAAGCAACTATTTTAACTGGGCCATTTGAGGGCGAGCAAGTCTTCATTCCAAGAATACTCATTCCGACTGACTTGCCATTTTCTTTCCAACGATTTCAATTTCCTCTTAGGACGCTTCGTCGCTCTCATCAATAAAATACACATTGCCAATGGTATCCTACGGCTTTCTGACATTTGGCAAATGGTACAAAATTTGCTGGTGATTATACTGAAGGAATGTAATGCAATTTTACTTTTGAGTTCATTATAAATTTTTTACTATCTATGTTGCCTTTATTTTATTTACAACCCTCGTATTAAGATATTACTTAAACTTTCAAGTTGCAACAACGAAAATTATTGTTGTAAATTATGATAAAAAATATTTTTAAAAATTTATTAAAATTAGAGAAAATGTACGGCAACTTAATTGATATAGTTGAGAAGGCAATATTTTGCACTTTCAGATGGTGTAAAAATAATTTTTGTGCTGTAATCTGTTCGGAAATTATTAAGGAAAACCCCCAAATTTTGCTTAATTTTTAATTAATTAAAATTCTAATTAAAGTGAGACACACACATATTCTTCTTTATTATTAGTAGAGATCAGCACAAGATGCTCTTCAGGATAGGGTTAGCTCTTGCAATTATCGCTGTGGACGGTTCTGGATACATTGTGTTTATTTGTGTATTTATTTTTCCCTTCTTTCTTTGATTCAGGTTTACGCCCAGAGGAGGATATTTAATCGTTAACATTATCAGGTCGGTTCTATCCTGGTGGATTATTAATGATAATGACATTAGTATAACGAATGAAACGAAAAACCAAAGTATACCTTCCACATTTCTAGGTCTGGTAAAAGCAAAGAAGTTTTCATCATATGCTAAAAGATATTTAAACTGGCCCAACATATAAAAATATTCCATTCTTCTTTTTAAAAAAGATAGAAAGAAAAAATCACGAAACTCAGATATATCTGCCTCCTAAACTCTTATTTAAAAATTAAAACAACACATTATATAGCAAGCTCATGAAAATACTAGAATTAGTTATTTAAAGGAAAGCCCTTGATAAACTGTGAGTTGACAGGTAGGGAAAAAGTCAGGTGTCTTGTAACGGTTTCTTCAGATTAAGTGGATCAAATATTCATAAGACAAAGAATAAAGTAAATTGGTTTCTGTTTGCATAGTATAAAGCTAACATTATTAAGGAAATACTGCTGAAATTTCAAGAGGCTCCCCTCTTAATAATTCATGAGAATTTCTACTCAGTGAGTCAATATCTCCGCAAAATAAACAACTTTCATCGGAATAATTTTTCTTTTTTAACTTTTTTTAAGGATACCTTTCTGTAATCTAGTACTTCTTTCAGCTGTGTTGAAAAAGCTAGTGAAATTATTCTTCAAAAGAAAATAGAAGTTTTAAAAAATGGATTAGATGGTTTAATTAATATTTGAGAAGATTTAAAGAAATATTATCTCGTTAAACATTTTTAATCGTTGTCTCATTACGTTATAAATTATTGCAATATTATTGGAGAAATAATATTTGAGAGATTTGCTCACAGAAAGCTATAAAGACAGGTAATTTAATACAGAACATAATAATGATTTCCTCGTAAGGAGAATCAGAAAGTTTAAATGCTATTTTACCAAGGTTATTAATTAAATTTGTTATAATTTCTATTTTGTATGTTATGAGCTCTTATTACTAAAGCTTTTCTTCCGTACTGCCAAGACAGGGCGAATGAGGGTAGCTCATTTGTGGTTATTTAGTACTAATTCATATTTCAATACAATTTCATTATACAATACTGATTAGTCTTTCCAATTTTGATGAAGCATCACAGGGATATGGCCTTGATGTGCCATGAAAAAAAAATTAATCTAAAATATTATGAGGTTGATATACAAATATGTGCTTAAAAATTATCGATTATGAATTTAACATAATAAAAATTAAAAATAAAAATTTTAGCATTTGAGCGAGATGAAGCTTAGAGGAGTAAAGTAACATTTCATCAATACCATACCAATCTAGAAAGGAGCGATCAAGCATAGAAGGATTTGTTTGCAGGTGTGGTATCTTTGTTCCTTACACAAAAATAAGTCCCCTGTTTTTGCTTTCTTTGCATTCATCTAAATTTTTAAATAAATATAAAAAAATTCTATAGGCTAACTTTGTAGGAACATTTTGTGAATTGAAAATAATTCATTTTGGTATAATGAATTCCCCATCAATCACTAATTAAGAAGTCCGTTGGGAAAAGTCAGGTTTGGAACATGGTTTTTTTATAAACAATCTGTAGTTCTACACAGGAAAGGAAGGTTGGGATGAAAATTTATCTATCATAAAAATTGTTTGGGCTTCTTGAAGCTCTAAAGTATTATATTTTTGCGATGTCTAGTATTGTTTTATCGAATGTGAAATTTGTTTTAACAACTGAAGGAATAATACTGTCATTCACTTTCTAAACGGTATGTCTACTGAAAGATAAATTAATAGAACTCATTGTTCTTTTGCCAATTTTGCATTGCAATAGTAAATTCTCCTTTCCCTTGCATTTCCACTGCCTAAATTATTTATTTGTCTTCAGTATTACATAACCTAATGCGACGTTTTCTTGAAAGAAATTATTTATTACTTTAAGATATTTTCTTTAAATCAGAAGGAGTGAGATCAGCTGTCACCGAATTGACAAATTTGCTAAACAGTATAAAATAAAAAGGAAAAAGAAAACTAGCTAAGTATAAAAGTAAATTAAATTGATGTAAAGTGGGATTTATAGCAGCACAGGTTGTTATCCCCTGAACGCCGGTGGGTTGCAGTAAATAGATGTCAAAGTACTTGAGAGATTGAAAAAAGATTATCAAATTATTTTAGTTGTCAAGGACTTTTGATAAAATCATTTATAAGATATAAGCTTCGATGCTATTAAATTTTTTCCAAAGTTTAACTACAAGCTGAATATTTCTTGCATTTTAGCAGTAAATGGGAAATGTCATTCATTTCATTACAACTGTTGCACAAAGGATTAGAGGTTAGGTTGAATTTGAATTTCTACAGGAGACTTGGTGTTATAATAATTTTTCTTATTAAACGATCAAAGATTTTGTCCTGCCTTCTATTCTGAGTCCTCCATTTTGCGATGGTGATCATATCTGGAATATTTCCTATTTACTCTTGATATTTACTTCTGTGATAATTTTCTGAAGTGATTTGGATAGTTCGTTTTTTGATGTTGGATATAATGTCTTCTGGAGAGATCCAGTCTATAAATGGCGAGAGTTATATTTATAGACTGGATGATATTTACTTCTGTGATAATTTTCTGAAGTGATTTGGATAGTTCGTTTTTTAATGTTGGATATAATGTCTTCTGGAGAGATCCAGTCTATAAATGGCGAGAGTTATATTTATAGACTGGATGATATTTACTTCTGTAATAATTTTCTGAAGTGATTTGGATAGTTTGTTTTTTCATGATGGATACAATATCTTCTGGAGAGGTCCAGTCTACAAATGGCGAGAGTTCTGTGAATTCTTTACGAGATAGTCTGCTTCGGCATTCCATAAAATACCGGAATGTGCAGGAACCCATAATAATGAGATTATTTGATTAAGTTGTTTATATCAAAGTGCTACGTAATCGAAGTATTTATTTGCGCTGACATGCGCACTCGCTGAACCTCGTATATGAATGTGAAAAAGAGGAGAAGTGACGTGAAGTGATGGGTGTTTCGTAGTGTAGTTATGTAAGTGCACCATAATAGAGATTAGGATACATCTGTGCTGTTGTGAATGTGAGAAAATAAATTGCCTTTTAACATGCAACACCACCTCAATTTTTTGAAATTTCAAAGAGGAAATAAATACTCAATTTTTCTCAACCCAAACCGACTATTTATGAATTTTTGTCACATGTGGTCTAATTTTTACATTGGATATTTAAAAAATGTAGAGATATTTGTTACTGCCTATGAAAAATCGAGTATTCACGTCCTCTTTAGAAATTTCAAAAAATTAAGATAGGTTGTGTTGCATGTTAAGCGACGAAATATGATATACAGATCATTTAGATTTAATTATTTTGCGGTTAATTTATAAAGTTAAAAACGCAGTGACCAATGGATCTCGCGGAAACAGCATAACATGCATTTAAGGATTCGATAGCTGTTTTATGGGAAAGCAATGTATGATTATGGAAGCGAAATTGTGAATTATTTATTCTCACTATTTATGGCCTCTTTTCCGTTCTCAATCTAAAAAAGAAGACCTACATTTTTATGATTTCGCAAATGGATTGCGTCAAAAATACATATTCTAATACATATCTGCATCACCATTTTTAAGCACTCCCATGAGCGTCTTCTTTCGGCGGGTTTCTTCGAGACGTCTATTCAAAAATTCCGCGAATTTAGGAAGCGATCCGTCTCAAGCACTAAATGGATGCACTTAAGAAGTGACACCCAAGAGGCTAGCTATTTGTCCCATTGTAACGTGTTTCTAACTCTTAAGATATTTTGATGATTGGAAAATCGAAATTCCTCTTCCGCAACAAAAAGATTTCTTGGGTGTGGGTAGGAAACTGATTTCTCTGATATTTATTTCTAAAGATTTAGTTCCGACGCTGCTATATTTTGCTAGGAACGTCTGAAGGTATTTTGTATGCAAACTATAAGAAATATACCGATTATATAATGGAACAGTTCTGCAAGCGTCGTTTCAGTTCTAATCGAGAGGCCTTTAGGGAATATTTCAAAATGGAATTGTTATGTGTTTGGATCGAAATATGAAGATTTGTCGATTTGTTAAATCGATGTACCGTCTCGAGGTATGGTATACTATCGTTATTGAAGATGGAACGATAAATGGTATGAAGATCAGTGGGAACCTAAAATTTCTGTTTTTTCATTACACTTTAAAGTTTTAGCATTAGTTTTTCATAGAGCCGCGAAAAAACCTTTAATAACACTAAACCTCAATCATGTAGGGCATTTTGAGAGAACGGAGTTTACTCCTCGATTCTAGTGATACTTACTACTAACTTCATCAATCTCATAAGATTATATGTTTGCACATTGTAGCCAGTGAAATTATTGTAACATTAATTAATATTAGTTCCCCCTTATACTTCTAATGTCAGTTAAGGAAATCTAAATTCCTGTGATTCCAAATTGAACTAGTACTGTTCAGTATTTTATTGAATCATAACACCCTTTTAAGTTTCAGTGGATTAGTCTATCCTATTTTATACCATCAGCATTTACGCTTAATTTATAACGGAACACTGCGACGAAGACCTGTTGTAAGTATAGAAATGGGATTCATATAAGCGTTTGAGGCTTAGTTTAATTATATTAACGTCCCTTTTCGAAGCAAGACGAGGACGACACCTTAGTTGTCACCCCTCTAAAAACTTCCACAACACACCAGCGAGAGGACATTGGCCACTACATCTGATTTAGCGTGCAAAGGGACCCACATACAGTGGATCTTCAATGGAATCGGGTTTCGAACCTGGAACCTTCCGGCTCCGAAGCCGAGACCTTGCCACTAAGCCACCGTGGTCCATAATGGCTTGAGGTATAAATATGCGAAACGTTCTGCCGACATACTATTAATTAATCTATACATGCTTTTAAGAAAAGTAAAATTCGAGCATACAACTACATGCATATTTCAAGCATGCATGGGATGCTTATTAGTAAAAGAAATTTATTTAATGATAAAAATTTTTTCATTTTGGCCGAAAAGGAAAAACTATGTTTATATTTACAACAAAGTAATTTCTTAAAACATAACAACTATTAGCACAACCTCTTGAGATATGTTACGCAGTCCACATAATAAATTGTATAATTTTATTTACAATTATCTGTCTGTGCGTAATGTATGTTATACTTACATTTATTATATTTCATAATATGGAGATATTGTGAAAACAACCTGCACAATGAAACTTTCCAAGCTCAATTAGTAGTCTCTTGGATACAGATCTTGGATCTGTTTATTTTATAAAATAGGAAGATGTATCATGAAATATAAAATAGTATGTGTTACCAAACCTGTATTTGTCTATAATTTATTTCGCAATTTCACAATGTTTGGCTTTAACGATTGGAAGTCGCCTTAAGTTACGAACAATTATTTAGAAATCTCTAAAATAACCAAATTTCTACCTAATTTTTCAAAAGATTTTGCAAACTATCATAAGTTGTGGGAGATTGTTCTCTAATATTTATCTATAGTACTTACTTCACTTTATTATGATACCAAATATCTTCATATTTGGTATGATAATAAAGAAAATATTGGGCTCTTCAGAGTTCATTTGAAATTCGATAAGATTTGTGTGAAATTTTGGAATTGTTGAATATTGTTTAGAAATAGTTTTGTCTAATGTTCAATGATTTACTAAAGAAACCACCTAGAGAGAATTTCGAACTTTCATTAAATGCGACTACTGGCAAGAGAGCTTCAATTCTGGATTTTCCGAAGTGGCTTTTTTCGGATTATGATTTTATGCGAATTCATAATAATTGGAGAGTTTCTGGTTTTCGGGACGAACATTATCCACACTTCCGAGATTTATATCATTATGACATCTCAACAACTGGATATATTTTAAATGTTTAAAAATATTTTCATCTGTAATGTAACATTTGAAACGGTACGTAATTAATATATCTATTGTAATCAAAAACTATATTGGGAACGCTTGATTTAAAATAAATATATAATAGAAATTGTTTGCAAACTTTTATCAAATATTTTTACCACTTATATAAACATTTATAAACACTCAGTATTTGGTTTCATATCGTTTAAAAATAAATTTCTCTTTAATGAGATAAGAATTTTAACTCTACCGATTTTCCAAAATGGCGAATGTAAATGAGTAAATGAATATGCATTAAATTTTATTTTCCTAATGCAATTTCTAGTAAATAAACATTGAAATGTTGTAAAATGTCTTTGAAGATGACTGTTTTTCAAAAACAAGATTACTTAAGTGATGTAAAATATTTAAAGGTAGCTGTAGATGAAGAACGTACTGGTAGAAAATCCACTTCTACTATTCATCAACGTGTCCATCACATCAGAGAGTTTGTGCTTAGTTATTGCCGTTAGAGACAAATTTTCTATATCATTCGTGTCCTTAAAAGAATTTTGAGAGATCATTTAGGTTTTCTGTGCGTCGCTTCTCGAGTTTATATAGAAACTTTGAATTTATTCCAAAAACTACAACTTATTTGATTGTCCCAAGAAATGATTTCTCAAAGAAATTCGCTTTTAAAATGCACTGCTGCCGCTAATTAAACTTGGATCTATGCTTTTAATACATATATAACTCAATAATCAAGTGAATGACGCTTGAAAGGTGAAGCAAGACCTAAAAGATCAAATTCTGTCCAAAGTCAAGGTAATGTTGACTGTTTTCTTTCATTTTCAGGGTGTTGTACATTATGAATTTCTACCAATTGACCAGAATGTCAATAAAGAATATTATTTGAGTACTCTCCGGCGGTTAAATGAAGTAATTTGCCGCAAACGACCTAATTTATCCTAAAATAATTCATGGTTTTTACGCCACGATAATACCCCTTATCATAGTGCTATTTGTGAGAAACAAGTCGGCAAATATGGCTCCAAAATCCCGTATTCACCAGATATGGCACTATGGTATTTTTCTAATTTTCACAGTTGAAACTGCCTCTTTGTTTAACCATTTTGATACAAAAAAAAATGTTTTGATGATTGGATTGAAACGTTGCCAGAAGTGCATTGCAGTCGGAGGAGATTAATTTGAAATGGGTGTAATAAATATTGGCTAATGAATTTATGCCTCTTGTTTTATGACAGCTGAATCCATACGTTCTGGCTACAGTAATATACTTATGAATTCAAATTAAAGAGTAAATTATTTAGCGGTCGAAATATGTTTCTTAATAGCAATACCAAAGATGCTGAGGTATCTTTGCTTTTGTATTATTTGATGAATATTGCTAAAATATTTATTATTCAAGTATGTGGCAACAGTTAATTATTTCATGAAACTCAGAAACATTACCATAATTTGAAAAAAATGTAAATAATTTATTTTATATGGATAATTTTGTTTGCTGGAAAATAAACAACTGTAAATAAAGTTACTCTGTAACCCTTTTGTATTTATTTATTTACATAAAATTTATGCTACAAAATTTCTCAATTTCAGGAGCAAATTCATCTATTCATACAGTGGACGCCGCTTAATGTCACTGCGGTTAATGTTATCATTCGCTTTATATTATAAAACCAGCGGAAGTGGTCTCCCCCAAACTTTCTCGTATACTTTCTAAGTGGAGATTCGTCAAAATCTCGAGTTCGAATTTTTTTGACGATTACAATACTTTCTCTTTGTATACTTCGTATACGAGAAAGTAAAACAAAAAAACAAACAAACCTGAAATCAAATATCTGTTGCCACGTTTCAAAAAAATATTACTTTGAAGCAGGCGCGATAAAATAGGCGATGCAATGAATACTAAAGCGAAAATTTTGCTTTGGAATTGAATTCCCAAGAAAACAATTTATACTACCACAACCGTAACAACTGCAAAAGCGTGTGAATAAAAGATTTGCTGAAATAATGAGATCGGTTTGATTTACAACAATAAACCAGCGGGAGTGGTCTCCCCTAAACTTTCTCGTATACTTTTTAAGTGGAGATTCGTAGTGGAGATACTTTCTCTTTGTATACTTCGTATACGAGAAAGTAAAACAAAAAAAAAAAACAAACAAACCTGAAATCAAATATCTGTTGCCACGTTTCAAAAAAATATTACTTTGAAGATAAAATAAGCAATGCAATGAATACTAAAGTGAAAATTCTGCTTTGGAATTGAATTCCCAAGAAAACAACTTATACTACCACAACCGTAACAATTGCAAAAGCGGGTGAATAAAAGATTTGCTGAAATAATGAGATCGGTTTGATTTACAACAATAAAAAAATTGTTAACAGTTGATGCTTGAAAACATTATTTATTGTTGTAAATAAAATTTACAACAATAACAGATTGCTACCAATACGCATGCGCATGAGAATCGGATTAAAAGAAATTGGATATGAAATTTGAACGCCTCTTTTTGACGGATTTGGCCCAAACTTTTATACGGACCTACATTCATAACGATAAAACTGTGTACCAAATTTTATCCATTTAGCTATTCAAGTTTTCGAGTTATAGCGTTCACATGACCGAGGACATACAAATAGACAGACTTCCCGTAGATGGATTTTGTCCAAAATTTGATAGAAACCTACAAATTATGTTTAAAGACCACATACCAAATTTCATCCCCGTAGCTCTAATAGGTTTCGAGTTATCGTGTTCACAGACAGACAGACATACAGACATAATTCCAAAATTGTGTTTTTCGGACTCAGGGAGGTCTAAAACGTGGAGATCCGTCAAAATCTCGAGTTCGAATTTTTTGACGATTACAATACTTTTTCTTTGTATACTTCGTACACGAGAAAGTAAAAACATCTGATCTCGAACCGAGGTATTTAAATGTACCCAAAAATATTTCTTTAGTGTGATCCCTACATCGTTTAATATGATACGTTTTGAAGTTGAGAATTGACCGATCCTTCATTCTCAAGGAGGATTAACGATTGATGTTCGTGGAATTTCTCCCCACCCCCACCCCCACATGTAAGAAAACATTTGGAGACTCTTAACAAGTTCCTAGAATCGGATATCGGTTCAAACGATCAGAAACTGCTTCGCCGTGCAGGTTTCTGTAAAAGAATAGATGAAAACTTCCAATTGTCAATGAACCTCCTGAAGGTATGCTAAAGGAAGAGTATGGGTCCATTGACGAGAACGTTCCAGTAGCTGCTACACTGACAGACTTGGAAAATTGAAAATCTGTTTATGAGCAAGATCAAGAAATAGTGTTGATGATTCCGACGGAGACGAATTTGTTGAAAAAACACTCCAACGAATGCCGAAATAAGGCAAGCACTTGACATTTTGAAACGCGGCATGCAGGATCGTTCAACAAATTTTAAAAAAACAATAGGGGTACGAACTATATATAAGTGATCCGTTAACGAATGATAGACGAACAACAATTAATAAATTTATTTAGTTGTTATTTTTGAAATAAATTATAGATAACTCTGAGATAAGGGTTTTCTTTCTGTTTTTCATTGATGAGATAAAAATATAGTTGATTTTACTGTCTGTCCGCCACGAGAACTATCGCCGCCAATTTGTCTAGTTTACAGCGGTCGCTATAGCAACTGGTTATGCTTCGGAAGATTCATTTCAAATAGGAGGAATCCGACGGAAGTCGGAGTATTTTAATTCTTGGCGCCAGTTTGCGGCGGAACGCATTTGAATGAACGTCTACCTACTAGAAATGGATTTTTTCAACAATAACCTATTTCTATAGTGACCACCATAAACTAGACAATTTGGCTGCGACAGTTCTCGTGGCGGACAGACAGTACCCAACTCGGTTATTGTTATCAATCGGTTATTGTTATCAAATTTCATAAATCCCGAAGTGATCAAACTAAGCAGGAGCTTCTGTATTTACGATTAAATTCTTTAAGCATCTTTAAAAACTTAGCTCCCTTTTTATTGCACTTTGTCCAACAAAACTGTACTGTCATATGCTTTAGAAATATTAAATTTTTTGTCATCATCGATTTTAATTTAAAGTATAGAGACAACACATAAATGTAATCTATTTCTACAGCTTAACTTACACTGGTCTGCAACTCCCAATAGAGTCTTAACTCTTTCACAGCATGAAATCAAATCAAATCTAAAAGACACCTCATCATGATAGGTTATCTGTAAAATAATATAACTTCATTTTATAAAAGTTCTGCCGGTCTATTTCCCATATTCGTGGTAAGACTTGAATCAGGAAATAGAAAAAGCCGTTTTATTTCCTGTCGGTCTGATTGGGATTTTTATTGCAATTTCGCAGACTTTTGGTTCCTTTTCTCTTTGGGAATAGGTGAATCACAAAATTGCCTTTTGTCTTACACATTTGATTGGTAATGTACTTTCGTTCAAATCAGGAACTTTAGAATTGTTCGTTTAATGAGACATCCTTTTTTAAGGTAAAAAAATGTTTTTGAGATTTTGATTTTCTGATATATTTCGATAAAAAAAATAAATGTCCTTTTTTGAGTTAGATAACAGTTCTTAGATATTATTTTAAAAAATAAATACCTGATAATTGATTGCAAGTCTATACTTCCAATCTAAATATTCGAGATCCTGAGTTTACGAGGACCGTCCCAAAATAGCCCTCGTGTTGTTTCAGAACGGGAACCCAAAAAATCATCGGATTAACGAAAATTTTTTTTATTGCTCATATGATACCTTGAATCATTCTAAATATGCCTGTAAAATTTCAGAGCTGTATCTACATTTTTTATTAAGTTATTGAATAATTTGTGATTCATGATAGGAGAGTAAACAATGTTGCCGCTCCCACTTTTAAGATCGTTGCAGTTTCTGAAAAGCTTAAAATTCTTCAAAATGAAAATAAAATGCAAATTAACAAGACAGCAGGAATGTTGCCCACGTATAAAGACTATAGGAGGGTATATCAAAGAAAAAGAAGGAATCTAATGTTGTACAGTTTTGTACAGAAGAAACTAAAACTAACTCGTAAACGCAAGGAGACATTAATTCGTTAGAAAGAGGGTAATAAAGCTTTATGTATTTTATGCCTGTTGTAAATCTTTGCATAGAATCAGTTCCGAAAAAGTATTTATTTTTTAAAAAATTGTTAAAATTAAATTTTAAGAAATATTGATGTTTCCTTTTATATATGCATTATACAATTATAATATTCCATTGCCACAAATTCTTGCAACTTTTATGTTAACAGTTTAAAATAAGTTAATTAGAATTTTGTAAAAGTTGCAAGCTATTCTAAGGATTTTATATCATGTTACTGAAGGAATGAAAATTTTAAATTGATATTTCTCTATGTTGTATTTTTGCTCATGTACTATTTTTCGAAACCCTAAGGATTTTAATAATTGAAGGAGGGGTTGAAGTCTTTTATGCATGTTCTGATATATAAGTGTTGTGTAATTTATTATGGAATGAGCTCTAAGATGTGTAGTATTTTTGTTTTAAATGTCAAAGTTAAAATTAATGCATTTTTGAAATTTTTTTTGTATGTTTAACAATAAAAAATAATAATAAAATAAATATCCGCATTAGATAGAAATCCATACCAAGTTTTATGTAGCTTTTATGTGTTTGAAATTTTTTGTGTGGGATAATCATAGAGTATTAGCTTATATAAATAAAACAAAAATCCAAATTCAAATATTAAAAATAAAAAAAATTATTGTTTAGATGGCACTGTGTCGCCTTATAGAACTAAACTAAATTAAACTGAACTCCTGAGTTTAAGAACAGAATAGTGTAACTTTTGGTGTTAACTTCACAGTTTGACTTTCTACAATAAAGGTCCACAACCACTTTGTAACATCTTCACCAAACCATGTGAGGTTCCCAGTAGATGAAGCTTGGTTCAAATCCTATTCCGAAAAGGTTTGTGAGAAAATTTAATTTAGCTGCTATTCTGATTTTGTATCTATTCTTTTGTGTCTACAACTGATTATTCCATTTAATGCGTTTAACCATTTACTTTGTAAACATTGCAGCTATAATTGTCTAGCACTGTTCAGTACAAACAGTTTATAATTCTATTAAATATTAATTCCCTTTTGTGATTGCAATCCTCTATAACCATCCTTTCGTAGCCTCTAATGAACAGTTATATACCCCCTTTCCAAGTAAATGAGAAAAGAGTGATTTTTTTTGTCAATGTATGTTAATATGAAATCCACTTGTTTTGCAAGTTTTATTTCATTTTTTATCTGTATTTCCTTCAAACGGTTGATTAAAAGCCGTATTATATCTATATGGATCAATTTTCTGTTTGTCACTTCAGGAATTTGAGTCTGTTGGAGTGTTTTGGAGAAAAATTCAATTTTGGTTGTACTGTGCCACACTTATGCTATTATATATCGTCGCTTAACAAGCAACACCACCTATCTCAATTTTTTGAAATTTCAAAGAGCAAGGAAAAACTAAATTTTTCGCAACCAATAACGAATATTTCTGTATTTTTTCATGTCTGGTTGGAACATACGGCTTAATGTTTATATCAAATGTGAAACAAATTCAGAAATTTATTGGTTGCGAAAAATTCAGTTTTTTCTTCTTTGAAATTTTAAAAAATTGAGGGTCTTGTTGTTTGTTAATCGATGATATATGCAATTATAAAAATATACATAATCGAAATGAAAATATACACGAACTCCAAGTGAAAAAAAATGTAAATCCATTGTGAAGTTGGAAAACAAGGCAATAACAGAAAAGGACAATGCAAAGAAGTCTCTTTGGAAAGAGTATTGAAAGTTACTTTAAATATCTAAAACGATAAATGAGTAATTTTTCAATGCAATCAGCATATGTATCTCAGATGCGAATGCATGATACTTTACTTGCTAGACTAGCGTTGCCTTAGTTATAAAACCTTATAATGATTATCAGCAGGTAGTTAATTCCACTCTATATTACTCAGAAATTAAAAAAGTTTCTCGATAAATTTGTAAATTTTTCAAGATCATTAACACATGATTTTTACCCAATTTTTACATCATGTATTGAATACTGTACAACTTCTAATATTGTTTCTACTTTTTCAGTATTTTATCAGTTTTCTAAGATTATATTTATTATTTCTTTCTAACTGAACAAATAATTTATTCTTTCAGAAAGTAGTATATTTAAAATTACTTCCGAAATTTTTTAAAAATTTTCATTCAGATTAGATTCGAATATTTCATAACATTAAAATAATTTCATTGTCTTGCAACAACAGAAGTTGAACATATATTTTCATTGGAAAGGGTATTGAAAGTTACTTTAAATATCTAAAACGATAAGTGAGTAATTTTTCAATGCAATCAGCATATGTATCTCAGAAGCTAATGCATGATACTTTACTTGCTAGACTAGCGTTGCCTTAGTTATAAAATTCATTCATTCCTTTCTAATAATTTATATGATATATTTAAACAACAAATATATCATAATATATTTGTTGTTGAGCCGGTATAATTTCCACTTGCCAATTATTAATTTAAAGCATTTTGTATGCACAATTTAAGATTTGAAAATTGTTCCTTTGGTATATCTGATGAAAAAATCAATGATTTTAATAGCATCTTTGATTTATATTTTACCATTCAATTTCCTGTCAATTCCTAAATTACTTTATACTCATTGTTAGTTTTATTTTCACGAAATACCACAAGCACCCCCACACACCTTTCTTCGAGTAACCCTCATTTAATTATTTTCCTTCAAATTGGAGAGCTCACCTCTAGTTAGTGTTCCTTTAAAATTAATCGCAATTGGTTAGCGGCAGAAGTTCATTTTTCTTTCCCGTTTTTCATTATTAATTGGACTTTGTTTGGAAAAGAAATTATAAACTGGAGGAAAAGGAAGATATACTAGGCAAATTAAGAAAAACTCTAATGATGTGGATCAAAACTTTAGAATAAATAAAGTAAACATTTTTTCCTCAATCATCTTTTTCTGAATTTTACTACAAACATTATATAGACAAATGGGATAAATATATTTTCTAAATAATAGTTTCTAGTGAGTACATAGAAATGTACTAATAATTAATAATAAAAGAAAAGTTTCAAGTAAAAATGTTGATTATTTTATTTAACATTTATATCGTTCGAAATAAAAGCATTACTCAAGTTAAAAGGAAAAAAATTGAATGAAACGAAAACTATTTTTGTCGACTATTTTTAAAAATGTTAGACAGTGTATGAATTAGTTTTTATTTGTTTAGTTAAAAAAATTAGAATTATCCTTTATATTATGATATTATACAAATAGAGTCAATTAACTCCAGAGATGTAGGTTAAAAATTCTTTGTTGTTGTGTTGAGATTCCAGATACATCGAAAAGACTGAAAGACCAGAAATAATATAAAGACTCTTGGTTTAAAAATATATAAATTATGTATAGGCTTTTGCCTATGTCTTTAGGGTCTGTGGCCTTAAAGATATAGGCATCATAATTGGAAATATTTTACCATCGTCGAATTTTTAAATGCCAACTTTCGAACTGCAGTGGAGAAGCTAAATTTGTTTTAATACAAAAAACAACTTTTGACACTTTTTAGATGCTAACTGAAGTCTGTGGAGAAGAGGAAATTAAATATAAACCTCAACCGAACCATCAGTTAGCTTAGAAGTCTAGAAATCTCGAAGAAGCAAAACTAGCACTTTGATAAAAGCATGCAGAAAGAGATGTTGGAGGTGTTTTAAGATTTAGTGGTTTCATATATTACAACAAATTGATCAAGCATAAACAAACTGCGTTTAAGGATATTTTTTTGAAATTTTTTCTCTTGTGACGCTGCACTGTCAGGAGAAAAACCATGAAAAAAAAGGATACGATGCGATTGGATTTTTTTTTATATGCCATAGCCTCTGAAGGTAATTAATGATTTATAACAGGTTTGTTAATAATAACTCTAAGGTTCTTAAACATCTCTTACACAAGCCGCTTTCATCCGACTTCGCACGAATCACTTTTAGCACATATTGGAGACTAGACATGAAAGTGAAAGGAACCGTAAATCGTAAACCAGTTAGCCCCACCCTGTCTTACAATTTGAGATCACCTGAATGATAGACCCGGAACACACATGCGATTTGTGTCTCAGAAGTCATTTGCAATAAAAGCAATAAAGGACTTGAGTTGTATTGAGGAACAGCTAGACAATCCCCACATATCTCCTGATAAGAGTGTCACTTGTCCGACACTTTTTCGGGTCGAGGGGAAAGTTTGTCGGAAAAGCGACACTCTCAGAGGAAGGAACATGCGGGGAATGTATAGCTGTCCTCAATACAATTAAATATAGCCCTGGTGTTGCTTCAAATCGGGACGTCCATTAAACTAAACTAAACTAAACTAGTTTATTGCTTCTCCGATATTTTTACCTTAAATGATTTCTGCGACACAAATCGCAAGTGTGTACCAGGCCATATTCGTCACAACATCAATCGGAAACTGAGGGTGGAGTTCAAACAGGAGGAATTGGGTCATTTCCCTTGGGTACATTCCGTCATCAGAATGAGGTAAATCAAACCACACACCGTCACTATCCATACCGAGTAAGCTTACTAATTGAAAGGAAAATAGCTTTTAAATTCCAAAGATGTTCAAAATGCGACGAGATGACTGAGAAGAGAAATGATTTCAACAACTACATCAATGTTGCTATTAACGAAATTTCGAAACAAAAATGAGTTGTTGATCGGAATGAGGTTAATCTAATTTTTGCAAATCGTCCCGGAATTTGCAGAAATAATGTAAAACCAATTACGTTTGGATATTTTTGCTATCAAATAGCTCCAAATGTTTCATGGAATATCATCATGATTGGTATTTATCATGACAATTTTTATAAATACGAAAAAAAATGTCACACGAATAACAGAAAATCTTCTTAGATTTTTTAGAATATGAAACGTTTTGTAGAATCACTGAAAAACCTTTCACAAAAAGAGCAAGAAAATTAGATGGAACTAAGCAGGAAAAACAGCTATCAACAAAAGAAACCAATGATTTTATTTCTCTCTTTCTCTTTTATTAACGCGAATTATTTTCACAAATCTTTGCTTTCGTCAGTATTAACATTATGACACTGTAATATATGTTTTTATCGATATGAACAAACTTACCATTGTATATTTTTGTTTTTATCGTATTAATGAATTTGCAAATAAATGTTTGTTTTTATCATTATTTACAAGATTAAAGTTGCACGTCTCGCCTTCAACAAAATAATGCAAAAGTTTTAATGGCACCTAACTCGCCCTTGACTCGCCAAAACGTCGAAATCAGTAAAATGGCCTCAAACTGGAAACAGATTTAAAAAATGAGAAAACAAACATATACTCCGTTTTCTATTCCTCCAAGATTCTTTTATGCCACATTCGTAGGAAATTGTACAACGTGTTTGGTCGTAATCGCGTAACAAACAAATTTACAGATAGACAAAGTGCTTAAATGGTTGAGTTAGAGCGTAGGCCGCGCTTGGCTCGGTCAACTATTATTCCAAGAAAAAATAATTATAAGAATAAATAATAATTTTTCAAAGCAAACATCTTCTATCTTTTATTAGGTCATGGTCATTATTTCTTCATGGACACATCCATTTCTTTTTTTTTAATTCCATTAACTTTTCATAACAAACATATATCTCCTCTACATTGCTTGTTGAATATAAGGCTTCAAATCAAACTTGTTTATGACCTTGAAATAGGTTTGAATGAATGCGTGAAGAAACATGATGCATTTTAACCTTTCATGTATGTTCAAATATGCTAAATGCCAATTACTTATGCAACTATGCAATTTTTTCTTATTTTTAATGTAATTTTATCAATTAAATAATTTATTTATCCTGTTCTCATCATCTAAAAAGATGCTATAGATGGCGATAAGTTGTATATGTTACTGTTAAATCGTATAATTCAGTTATTTCATAGAATAACTAGATACTGTTCAGCAACGTATTCCTTGACTACAACTTTTAGACGATTTTACACCGGAAAGGGGTGTCAGGCAATGAGTCATATGAGTGCATTTCCGGAATTCTTTGTTAGATCACGCTTAGTAAAATTTAAACATACCCTTCCATTCTTCACTTTCCCCCTATTTTCATGAAAATAACTCCGCCCGGCGCATGCGCAAAAGCGCGGAGGGTTTCCGAATCCGTTGTTATATAATACTCAACTAGGTAATTTATGAAATACCGAGTTATGCTATGAAATAATGGATTCCACACTTTAACTGTAATATATACAAAACGGCACGGATTGTAATAGAGCGTGGCGTAATTGCTTGATGACAACATTTTCGTTATTGCTCTCGCTCAGATTCAACCATCTGCGATGTTTTGGAGCGTTCCAGCAACGAATGAAGTTGGAAGGTTTCCTTGCTTATTTGTTTTTTTCTCCTGCAAAAAGGCTTACTTCCTTCACTTTCGGTTGAATTGGACTTAAGGACTTACATTTCCTTTCAGGAAATATCAAATCACTCCGCTAATGAAATTTCTTTTTATTAAGATTTTCACGTATGAACATACTTTATATCTGTTCAAAAACATTCAATGTGGATACACTATTTGATTCAATTTTTTAAAAAAAACCTTTGAAAAGAAGGAGTCTTGTTTATAATTTTATTTCCTTTTGTCCGAAATTTTGTAAGATTCCTTTTACGGTTCATGTGCAGCTTCTAACAAAATTGGGAACACTATTCTAATTAGACAATGATTAAAGAGAACTTCATTAAAGATAAGTTTTAGGGAGAAAAAACGTACATTTTACTTTCGATAAGATTAGGGACGGGGAAAAAACCGCTTCAGGGAAAGAGCCGGGGAAAAAATCAGAGTAAAAAGTTTCTTTTTTCCGCACTTATCTTTCGCCAGTGTATACGAATAATTAATACCAGAAGCAAGATATAAAGTAAGAAAAAATAAAGCAGGGGAGTTTGTTCTTCAAAAGTTAAAGAAAATGACTCGAAGAATAAATTTATGGATTTTAATAAGAAAAGCAATTTAGTGATGATAACAATGGGTAAATAATATTTTATTTTTTAAAAAATTATATTTTGTAAAGCCTCTTCCCAATTCACGTAGAACCAAATATTTATTTCATTTGCTAATGAAACTTTGTACCTGTGGGGCATATATTTCTGTTATGGCAAGATATGTAATTTTGACGTTCTTCTTAGAGCAAACTACTTCCGTGAAGGCATATTTGATTTTAAATCTGCAGAAAAAAAGGAATGAGGACTTATTAATGAGTGTCCAATCGAGGTTTAAATGCACTTTGTGGTACTTTTCTTAAATAGCAAATTACCAGAGAGAGTATTTTCTGATATAAACAATCACCAAATCTGCTTGGCTAATATTTTGAGCATCACATTTACATTAGTTTTGTGTTCTACAAGATACATCAAATAATTTTTAATATTAAAATATTTTTCAGCATCTTGCTAAATTTAATTGTTGTCGCAGAAGTTGAGGATAGATACTATTCAAAAAGAGAAGCTGGAACCTTCGATAAAAATAAATATGGTTTTATTCACACATCAAATAGAATTCATACGCATTCATTCGACCGAGATACCGCTTTAAGTTCACATCCCTCCAACATCTGAGGAGTACTGGGAAATACCCACTTACACACAAAACAAGACTGACGTCATCATCCATAGTAGGAGCGCCATCTATAATACCAGACTTTCTCCACAATTCTATAATCGAACAAAAAGTGTATACCAGGACTTTTACTTATCTTATAAATGTGAAAGCAGTCAAATTATAGATTTAAATTACAACGAATTTAATTCATACGCGCATTACTTAGATTATTCAAATGTGCTATATCAGAGTAATTATGGAAGTTATCTCAAAATTTTAAAATATTTTGATAGACATTAATTTTTTCATTATTTTCAAGCTACAAAAATCCAAACTAATTATTTTATTTATGTCTTAAAACAAGTGTTAGAAAATCTGAACTTAACAAAGCATTATGCCGAAAGATAAATTAGTAAAGCTATAACTTATGAAAGCTATTGCTATTTTATTACTCTATATGACAACTCAAGACTGACATTGAAAATACATCGTAGTAAATTGAATTATATAGGGTGGTCATAAATTATTGGACTCATTTCAAAAATTAATTTAAAAGAACTAATAATTTTACAACTAGAGTTTTTTTAACTGAGAGCTCATTTTAAAAAGTTTTTTTCAGATAGGTAACGCACCGTTACGGTGGTCTAGGTGGTCGTAAATTATTGGGCCCATTTTTGAGAGGAATTACCTGCGAAACTATTAAAGTTAGAAGAAAAATAAAAGCATATTTGTAGGGATTTTCACGATCTTTAATTTGTTATAACAATTGCAATTCGAAAACTGAATATTTTTCGAGATATTCAAGAAACACTGAAAAAGGAAACCAGAAAACGCGCATCAGCTTCTGCTGATTTGTAGCCATTGCGTATTGAAACCTCTCGCTGTAGCAAATTTAGAATGCCGCAATGTTACGCCACCTATCTGAAAAAACTTTTTTTTATTTCCTCTTTCGTTTGAAACAAACGCAGTTGTAACATTATTAGTTTTTTTATTCATTTTTGAAATGGGTTTAATAATTTATGACCGCCCTGTATATCATCCGGGATATTGCTATTCGAAAGTTACCGAAAAACAGTTGATTTTCGATCAAAAATGTGTCGAAACATTCATTATTTCTTTGGATATTTTGAAATCCCTATTCACGAAAATCCATCAGAATACATCTTTTAGCAGACAAATTTTAACTTACTTGCAAATTATTTGCGATAAAACAAAAACAAAAATTTTATTTTTCTGTTGTCATGTTTAAGAACATGAATTCTCACTAACCAAGTTGTATTTATCTGATTAAGCGCTTCGCGTAAAAATAACCATGTGCTAGTGCAGCGAATTCATTGCCAGTGTTTTCAAGCACATTAACTATTTTTCAGTTTATTTCTTGCTACGAAGCTTCATAAGAAATCCACGGTCAATTAAAATAAATAAAACAGAAAATTTTTCAGAACAATGTACTACGAGGGTCAGTCAAAAAGTTAATTGCACTTTTGGAGAAAACATAACAGGAAAGAAATTTTACAATAATGTTATATGCACATTAAAATACAGCAGAAAAGCTACTTTTCCATGTAATCACTTCTTTCATTTAAACTGTTGTCGAAGCGTGGCATACGTTTTACTGTGTCCCCGGCGAGGAATTTCCGTCCAACGTCCAATAACCAATAATATGGGTTCCAGCTTTTGGGTTAAGCACAAATGTTACTGAATTCAAGATGCTTGACAGTAATCCTATGCACACTTCCATGTGAAATATCCAACTTATTTGCTATTTCGTCTACTGCCACCCGTCTGTTTGCAAGAATGCTTTCATTCACACGAGCAGCGATCTCAGACTTTGTCGCAGTTGATGGTCTTCCCTCGCTCTCAGCGTCGTCAATATCTGTACGTCCGTTCTCAAACATGCTGAACCACTTCGTGATAGCTTGACGTGATATTGCATTTTCACCATGCACTTCATGCAACTGCCTAAAATTTTCAGTGCAGTTACACCTTTTCGCCCACAGAAAACGAATCACTGCACGCATTTCCAATTTGTACGCCACTCTTGCAGGTGCCGAGACATGTTTATGACTGATTATCAGATGAACTAAAATTGCCGCGTGAAAGCCGCTACGTCACACGATACACATAAATGTCTGAATTTTTGCCACAAAGTTTCATCAAAATAGCCTTTCACCCAAACTTTTTACGAAGGAGTGTACTAACTTGTTGACTGACCTACGTATAACTGATAAAATAAAATCTACTACCATATTGCCCTTTATCGGTCAAAGTATTCTCATCAGTTGCAGAACGGAAAGAAACGATTGTATGCTCAACATCGTAATTCACAGATAGTGATGCTCCGGGGTTTTCAGCCGAAGACAAAAAAGTGTACTTTTTTGACAATTGAACAAACGAGAAAAATATGTCGAAAAGATAGTTTGATACACCACAAGGATTTGAAAATGAATAATATCTTCCCTCACAATTCCTTAGGGACTCTTGCAATTTTTTCTCCGATGTACACAATCTAGAACTTGGATGCATTCAGCTAAGTAAAGAGTTTTCCACCTTATCTTATTGTTAAAATACTTATAATTATTTCCCCCATTTTTATTTATTTTTTATAAATAAATCTCATGCATTAACTGAAATAGTTTGAAAAGAATGTTATGGGATTTCTACGCCATAAAAGTAAACTATTAAAACAATAAGATATTTTTATTAATTGGTAAAGAGTTATTCTACAATTCGAATGTATCGTTTAAACTACTTTCTGAAATGTATTTATTAAATAAATTAGCAGTCGAAGTATATTTCTGTCAAAATGAATGCTGGTGCAGAATGCAGCGTCAAATTTGCACCCACCAATTTCAATTTCATTTTTTAATGTATTACTCTGCTCAATAATTTTATCCAAAAGCGACTGAAAAGTGACGGCATTAAAAAGCACTTATTAGTCAATTTATATAACCACATCCCCTAGAAATCTTTCAAATCGATATCGTAATTTTCATTTGCATTTAAGAAACTAAGCATTAAAAATATATATTTGATTTTGTAGAATTATATTTGCTATTCATTTTAGCTGAATTCTACGGTAAATACATCTATTCTTGTTAAAACAATAAAATATATTTTTGTAACAACTTCTTCTCTTAATTACACTACTCAGAATTATTAGATAAGTTATATACATGCCTAACAAGTTTCAAAACAGAAATTTAACGTAACTTATTAACGGTCGCAATAATATAAATGTTTAAGAAGTTCGGATATTTAGTAGGCATTACTCAAGATTAGTAAGTCATTTCATCAACATGGAAATCATCGTGATCAACGCAAACATAAAGACCTTGCTTGTTTTATAAAAAGCTCTTAAAGGTGTTTTACAACACGGAAGAAAAGTATTTCCATGGGTTGTTTGAATTAATCAATAGGGGGGAAATATGTATAAGCTTAAATGTTCAACGGTAATAAATGCTCGAGATTGATTTACTTAAATTTTAAAACAATTTGACATTATTTGCAAACATCTTTCTATATTTTTTTCACCTTAAAAGAGTTATCACCACACTGCCTATGTATCCGGGGTTTCGGAATGACAGCCTCTGAAATAGCTCGAGAGCAAAGGCCGCAGTCCTAATAGTCATCACCGACAATGGCCCACCACCTTCCGAAGGAGGTACGTACTATCACTGGAAGAGGGTAACTCGACCCCCACCATTATTCGCCAGTGATGCGAGAATCCGCTCACTTATCCGTGTACTCGCGGTACCCTCGGTGGGAATCTATATAGCTTATTACAACCTTTCAACGGAGTCCTAATAGTCATCACCGACAACGGCCCGACACCTCCCGAAGGAGGTACTTACTATCACTGGAGGAGGGTAACTCGACCCCCACTATTTCTCACCAGTTAAGCGAGAATCCGTTTTCTTATCCGTTAATTCGCGGTACCCCCCGTTGGGAGTCTATATCGTGTATTACAACCTTTCAACTAGTAAGGCAATTTATCACTCATCAAACTGAGTATAGAAAAAACAACAGCACATAGTAAGTTATATTGTGTTTCATTTCCCTATGGCTGAAAAGTTTGAGCTTTTTTGTTTAATGAATCTGTGAATGCTGAAACTGCAATCCTGATTTACATTAGGAAAAAAAATATCACACGCTTATAAGTTTAATGAAAATAAAGTGATGTATTTAAGTGCTAAAGGAATACGGTGTTATTTATAAACATTTTTTTTTTCATTTCGTCATTTACCTCATTTTGACTTTTCAACTCAACGAATTGGTTACCATCTAGTAACTTGATTGTATAAGAAAGAGTAGAAATGTAACGCAGTGATGTTACGTTTCAGTTTACTGTAACTGAAAAGCTTCAGCTTATTTGTGAAATGAAATGTTTTAAATCTATTTATTTATTTACATGTCTTATTGTCTAGAACAAAGCACATTACTATCGAAATGGAAACTCGCCTGAGAAGTTTGCATTAACATCGCATTCAGTTTCTTCCTCTCCTTCCCCAAATCACCAATTTCTTTTCCTTCTTTCTAAGCTATGGTTCTTCATTCCTTCGCTTTTCCGTTTATTATTTTTCTTTCTGGAAGCGAAACTGACATGCATTTGTTCATTCACTAGTGACGAAACCGAGGCTGGATTGAGAGATCCAAAAAAGTAGATTACACGTTAAATTTCGTGGATCATCAATAAAGAAGAAAGAATAAATTACATGACTCTAAATAAAGTTTATTTCTCCTTACTTTACCCTCCTCCTCTTTTTTCATTAAAACCAACGATAAAATGGGTTGCGCAAGATGAACTTCCTGTGTTTAGTTTTGAAGCAATCAGCGGGCGAGGCTGGTTCAGAACAGAGAATGCAAGTAATGGTGAGTTGGAATGGAGTACAATGCATTAAAAAACACAATAAAGAGCAAAATGTTAAACAACAGGAACAATGCAAAACAATTTCAAGTCCACACTAATGTGTATTTCGAGAATACTTTCCCAGAACATCTTATGTTTTATTACATCTACTTTGTTTATATAATAGTGAGGTAACCCGCAGTTGCTTTGAAATATCAGTGATTTACAAAATGAAATAAGTGAAATCCAAATGATACTTCAGGCTTGAAAGTAAAAAGATGTCCCAAGTATGTTGAAACGATGTTATTTTCTTCTTTTATTGAAGGTAAAAAAATAGAGTTGATGGAAACATTATCTATTTCATAAAACAACATAAGGATCGTCAATCAACGTTGTAAAATATTTAGAATGTTTCTCTTTGTAAGAATCATAAGCAGAAAAAAGTATGTTAAGGTAATATATTTTGCAGCTATAAAAAATTAATAACTTGTTCTAAAAAATATTGTTCGAGATATAAGTTCATCAGTATTAACTATCTAAAACTGCGAAGAGTGAATTCAAAATAGTATATGAATAATTCGTTTTCATTAAACCCTAAAGCATAAGATTAGATTGTTCTGAAAAGTTTTTTTTTGGTTTATCGTAACATTTTTTTTTTCGTTTGTAAGTGGAAGGGAAGTAAATACATTCTGCGTTCACAAAGAGTAACTATACAATATAGTTGACTGTAATTGTCAGATTAGCGAATAAGCAATTACGTTAATTGTCTTTAACAAAACAGTTCAGAAATACAAACGGAAAATATGAATATCTATGTTTAAAGAAGTTATTTTTCTCTCATTTCGAATTTGTTTCCGCAGTTCATTTCTTTAAACATTTAACATACACTTAAGCTAAATGAAGAAACTAAGAATGAAGCGTTTTTCTTTATGATCATTTAAAAAAAGAAATGTCCTTTAATTTGACGTTATTGTAAATAGGAATTGTTTGTGGTAATTATTTAGGACATCCAGAAAATAAGATCCGTTGGTTAGAGCCGTTAAAAGATTCCTAAATGTAATGGAATAAACTTTTTATTATTAACTGAGGCACATGCCTTGGATTATATTTAAACATAACTGCCACCCACGTTGAGACACTTTTCGTAACGAGGTGTCATTTTTTGTATCCTCGCATAGAAGTACGATGCCTCCTGTGATAATACAAAGGTGGTCAGAGTTTCTTCCACAGCATATCCTGTAATCTCTTGCCAGAAAGAAAGGTATGAGAATCGCAAAAATATATGAAAATCATAGGGATTGAGGTCTGAGCTGTAAGGTGGGTGATGGAATATTTTCCTCCCAAAGTCTGTAATGAGTCGTTTACTTGTAGTTGCCGTATGAAAATTCTGAGAGCATATCTATTTTCCTAACGCATTATATGCCAAAATTCTATTATTTCACTTTTCCATTAAAATTACATTAATGTGATAACATAAACAAAAAAAGTGAGAAAAGGCTATTTCTGAATTTTTTTTAATTAAACTGATGAATTAACTTTTAAGTATAATTAATCATCATTTTAATTAGAAAAATGATTTTTATTGGATTTGTATCTTTTATAGCAATCGGTTCAACATTCAGATTCAACAACCAAAGCTAAAACTTGCACTGCTTAGGTGAAAATAAAAAAAAACAAGCCTCCCAATAAAAGGGACAATGATAGATAATGGATTAAACATTTTTCAATCCATTGCGAAACATATAGGCTGTGCGAGACCTACCTCCATAAACCCGTGATTTCCAGTATCTCTCAATATAAAAATGAAAGAGACTACATTATGTCGCTCTTGAGAAATTAATTTATAAGTGAATGTAGTATGGGAGCTCTCAACGTATCAGAAGTTACCCAAAATTGTTGAAACCTGCCTGCGAAACTCTGGTTCAAAAAATTGTGAAACGTGTTTGCGCAGAAGCTGAGTTGGCGCTTACTATCGACCATCGTCTTCAAAGAAAAATGCCCCGGAAATCTTACAAATGCCAATACTACATCAACTGTTACTTCTGCACAGTGTTTATTTATAAGTTCATTTTTTCACGCTGACACAACCTACACAGAGGATGCAAGGAAATGATTGTCTTGTGTTGTTTTCATCATTATCCTCACATTTTTTGATTGTTATAAAACTCTCACGGCCTCTGCAATGGTTCTTCAAGCAAGAATATTAGTAAAACAAACAAAACGAAGTGTTTTGAATAATTAAATTATGTACTAAATTTTTATGGATGGAAATAATAGGCAAAAACACAGAAATTTCATTATATGATGAAAGACTTTTAAACTGGTCCAATAAATTAATATATATATATATATATTATTTTTAACTTTAAAGACCAGAATAAAAGTAAAAATCGAAGCACAAACATATGTGTCTCCTACATTCAAATTTGAAAAAGAACACAAGTTATTTTCCATCAAGCATATGATAATGCTAGAAATATTTTTTCACAGAAAAACCTCTGATATGCTGTGAGTTATAAGGTAAGAAAAATTCAGGTGTCTTCTAACGGTTTCCTCAGATTAAATGAATTAAATATTCATAAGGAAATATATAGAATAAACAAGTTTTTGTTTGCGTAGTATAAAGCTAACATTATTAAAGAAATGCTGCTGAAATTTCAAGAGGTTCCCCTCTTAATAATTCATGAGAATTTTTATTCGTTAAGTCAATATCTCCCCAAAATAAACAACTTCCATTGGAATACTTTTCTTTTCAAATCTTTTAAGGAGACCTTTCTACATTTTTGTATTTCTTTTAGGTTTATCGAAATAGCAAGCAAAGTAATCCTTCAAACGCAAACGGATATTTTAAAAAATAGATACTGCTGTTTAATTAACATTTTAGAAGAATTGAGAAAGTGATGTCTTGTAAAGCATTTTTGATCGTTTTCTCAGGACATTATAAAAGATTGTAAAAAGATTGTATTAATAAAAAATATATGAGTTATATGCGACATTATAAATGATTGCATTAATGAAAAAATAATATGTGAGAAATATGCTTAAATGAAATCATATAATACTTTAACTTAACGCAGAAATTAATAACGATGTCTTCTTAAAGAAAATCAGTCTGTTCAAATATATTTGGCTATGACTATTAATTAAATATTTTATTGTTACAATCATATATTATTTGCGATCCTATGATAAAAGCTTCCCTTCGTTGCTTATATAAATACTTTTCCAAATGTTTTCGAGAATAAAATTTTTTTCTAGAATAGTAATTAAATTGACAGTTTCTACAAAATGTTCTCTACTTGATAGTAAAAGCTTTTAAAGTTAACGTTACAGGAAGAACAATAATAACTATAATAAATGGAAGTCATCTTAAAATGAAAAAAAAAAGTTTTTCTTTTGTTGTCATGAAATAAACTTAATAATCGGAAACTTGTATTGTATTCCAACCAATTGCAATGATGTTGAAACTATGGGAATTTCTAAATGCACACTAGATGTCATTTACCATTTTTACTGGAAATTGACGAAGGTCGTACATAAAATGTAGCATGATGATTATCTATATGTATGTGATTGTATACAGAATTGTTTCTAGATCAAATGGCTTTTACATTCCCATTAATAAATATTATTGCAAATTTTTCCTGATACATTATTATTATTTATTACTGATTAATTTCCCAATTAAATTGATCATTACATATATATGGCTATTTAGTGCCAATAGAAAGAAGTCTAAAATTTATTTGGGTAGAAAAACAGACAGGCTACTAAAATAATTAGTTATTAAATAATATTTGCGAAAAATGAACCTTAACAAAGTTAATTTCATCTATATCACAGTGATCTAAAAAGGAGCGATGCAGAAAATTCATAAATGTAAAATGCAAGGATGCTTCCCACAAGAAATTGATTTTCTGCGTTATGATTTCTTTACATTCATCCAATTATTTGAATCAATATAACAGAGGGTTATTTTTGTAGTAACAATTTGTCAGATCAGCATATTTCATTTCAGCATAATGAATCTACCATCAAACACTCAAGAAGTCCAGTTTAGTCCAGGTAAATAATTACTCTACATAAAAAGAACAGTTTGAATGAAAATTTTTCTATCATAAAATGTAAAGTGTTTTTTTTAATATTCTGAGGCTCTGAAATACCATACCTCTGCGACGTAAAGAAAAGTTCTTACTAAGCATCAAATTGGTTTCAAAACTGCGGAATTACACTGACATTCACTTTCTTTTTCTGTCAGTTTGTATCTTTGTCAGTTTTACAAGGCTTTAGGTAGATTATTCTTTCCTAACCTTTCTACTGCCTCAGTGAATTTTCATCTTGCGAAAAACCAATCTCAAATAATCTGCGACTGTTTTTCTTGTAGGAATTGTAAGAAAATTATTTACTGTAAAAACAGGGGATTTTCAGGGTGTTAGGAGAATTGAGAAATATTTACACAGTTCGGAACCGAGTCGACAAGTTTAAGCAATAAAATAGCTGACTAAGCAATGAAGTAGCAAGCAGTTGATATATTTGAAGATTCGATAGATCCTTGGATATAGGATTTTATAAGAATGTGAAGCCATTTCTGATGACGGAAAAAATAGAATGTAACTTCTTCACTTTTATGGTTTTATCGTCCCTTCTTCGCTGTCAGTTTTAAAAAGAAGAGTTATCATCTTAAGTCTTTGCAAGTGGACCTAGACAGATTGCGCCAGAAAGCATTCTCCTACTGCTTTCAGTACTCCGCATCACTATTTTTAAGCACTCCCTAGGGCTCTTTCTTTCGGTGGGTTTCTGCGAGTATTCCATTAAAAAATTTCGTGGATTCAGGAGGCGATCCGTCTCGAGCACTAAACGGATGCGCTTAAGAAGTGATTCTCACGAGAATAACTATTTTTCGCTTTGTAACCTGTTTTCAACTCCTTAGGCATGATGATTGGAAATTGAAATATTTTTCAGGACAACAAAAGAAATTCTCGTTGTGGAAAATTAAATGGTTTCTATGAGATTCATTTCTGAAGATTTAGAGTTCTGGGTACTATATTCTACAAGGAAAGTGAAAGTTATTTGGTATGCAAACTATAAGAAAAATTGTATCGGATTTTATGTTGGAATAAGCGTCGATTTTTAATCTGTGAAGAATATTTAAAAATGGAATCGTGATGTGGCTCTAAAGGGGAAGATTTATCGATTTGTTAAATTATTAAATAGTTGAAAAGCGATAGTATGGTTATCGGGTATGACTCTCCTAATTTAAAACCGTGACCCGAAGAATAAAGTAAACATTTTAAATTCTACTCCATTGTACAAAACATGACGTCTTAGCAATACGTTAGTATAGAATTTAGAAATATATTGTAGACTACGATACAACAACTTACAAAAAAGCCTACAATTCCGTTGGGTCTTTCGTAGAAGTGAGTTCGTTCCGACAATTTCCATAATAAGCGTCTTTAGGGGCACAAGCCTCAGCAGTCTCATAAGTTGAAACGCGTGCTTATCTTACGCAGAGCAACATTAAAAAATATTCCTTCCAGTCATACTTTATCAGTTTAAATTAAGGAATTTCATGGCTCTAAATTATGACAGCTTTAAAATTCGATAAAAATTTGCATTTTTTTTATATTGTGCAATCCTCAACAGAAAAAGAGGGCACCTCTAGAAATCAGATATATATTATCGAATCTTCTTAAAACTTATGTCGATGGTTATGATTCAAATGGAGAGGTTTATTCAAATCGACAAACTGATTAGCCGAGTTAATTAACATAAATAATTAACTGCTATCTCAAAATTTTTCGATTTCAAAAACGAAGATTTTTAAATATTTCGACGACTTCTCAAACATGACTTTTTCTATGTGTGTATCAAATTTCTTTCCGAAATTCGCAATAGTTCTTGAGATATAATTAATTTTTTTTGCTAAAAACTCCGCCTGAATTGAGCCAACCCACTGAGGACGGTTTATTAAGTAAATCTCAGCTCGTTAGTAGCAAAAAGAGCTTTTCTTTCTGTTTTTCTCTGAAATTTCGGAACATTAATCAAACATGGTTCATATTGATCTTTTTAAGTACATTCGATTTCAATTTTTAAATATTTGATGAAATTTTAAGCATTTCGTTACTTCCCAAATTATTTCATAATCCAGTCTTTTGCCCTAAAGTCATTTGATCCAGAAAGATATTTCATTAACACCCAGAAGTATTTGTTTTGAATAAAATGTATTAATTCCACTGTTTCTGAACAAAGTTTTAACTCATTGGTGATGATATTTTAACCCTTAAAAGCCCGCTTTAAAAAAAAAAATGATTTAAAAATGCTTTTTTAAATTTCATTTCTTGAAGGAAACATTGGAAAAATACTTTAAAAAATCCTATTTTGTTTTAATTATTGTTTACGGCTAAAAAACAGTTTGTAATCAACTGACAACATTGAGCTTATTTTCAGAAAAAATTTCCTTGATAAAATTCTATACTATTAAACAAAGATGAATTTTAATAACTAATAATACGGATAAGGAATTTCTTTCAACATTATAGAATAAAATATGGTATTCTCAAGGGTACAAACGAAGCAAAAAAGATGCAGTCTCAAGTGAAAATCATCAATTTATTTTTATTTTTTAATCAGCCCTCAGGCTGCCATATGCATGTTGTAAATTTATTTGATAAAATTTTCAATATGTATCCTATTGGCAACAACAGGCATTAAAACTTCAGTTTTATTCTCATGATTTTAGAAGACAAAATTGGGTATGTTGTTTAAAGGCAACACTGGGCATTTAAGGGTTAAGCCAATGAATTCATCTGAAAGGAGGCGATTATATTTTCAGGCAGAAACGATTGTTACTCGGATTGGAAATTAATTAGTTTTAAACGTTTATTTTTTAAATTAATAATAAGGATATTATACTTTTGAATTTTTTAATTCGATCAATAGAGTAAGAAAGTGTTAGGATTTTAAATTACGAAAATAAATACTAATTTGAAGGAAGAAATTCAGCTGATGTTATCCGGTTGAAAGAACTGCATACGGATATTTATGGTAATCAAACAATATTTGGAGTTTCAAATATCTTTTTCATTTTCTCATATACGAAATATACAAGACAAAGTATTGTAATTGTATAGAGGGACGAGACTCATGTTTATATGGAATGCCGCTGTTGAAGAATTAATTCAATTTCAGAAACCATTTTTATTAAATGGCTAAGTTCCACGACACAGTGCATTGAAAGGTACAAGACGTAATTCAGAGAACAACAACACAATACAAGTACACAGAAGAAGAAGAGAGAGGCATCATGGGAAAAACCCGGATGGCTCTAGTAGCGCCACCTACCATAAAAAGGAGAAGGCAGTGAATTGTAACCGCTACAATTGTTAAATAATTTGACTCTATATTTTAGTGAATCTTCACATTTAGACCTCCCTGAAGCCTAAAAAACAAATTTGGGAATTAGACCCGTCTCCCTACGAACACGATAACTCAAATATGGAAAGAGTTAGAGGGTTGAAATTTGGTAAAAGGTCTTACCACCTAAGTTGTAGATTTTTATCAAGTTTTGGCAGAAATCCGTCTAAGGGAAGTCTTTCTGTCATTCTACCCAATCACGTCATGCAGAAACAATAGCTCAAAAAAGGGTTGATGGGTGAAATTTAGTGTATGTTTTTATCATCAGACTTATAAGGATTTAAATAAAAAGAAAAAAAGGGAAAACGATCAAGCGGCATTCATTTGCGTATGAACTTTGGCGCTGGAGATTTCCGTTTGAACCTGAAGCATACAATTACCAGTTTTTTAGTTTAGTTATATTAACGTCCCGTTTTGAAGCAATATGAGGGCTATTTTGGGTCATACAATTACCAAAATTGCATCAGATATGAGTGACGACTGTTTCTTGGCAAACTTGTTTTGAGGCAATAACGTTTGCCTTTTTAAAATATTATATTAATAATCTGTGTAATAATGTAATACAATGCGAAAACGTGTTTTATTGTCTAATTTCAATGAGAATGATAATGACTGAAAATTAGATAATTGTCGTATGTCTTACCATATTGTTTTTTGAAATATTACAACAGAAAAATAATCGTTATTTCAATCCACAAATTTTGCAAAGAAATTCAGCGTTCATTAAAAAATAATTTTTTTAAAAATCATCGAAAAACATAAAAATAAACTGAAAATTGCTGTGATAAAATTACATATTTTATTTAAAAAAAACATAAATATGCATCATGTGCAAAACTAGCCATTGATAATTATATCTTGATGAAAAAGAAAGAAAATAAAGAATGAAAAGTTTGTTGAACAACGTAATTCAACAACTTAATTATTCATTCTTCTATTCTACAAACTGTACAAATTTTACATGAATTGATTAAAAAATTTTAATTTTTTTTAATGGAAGAAAATCCTATTTATATTAATGTCGTCTGATCTGAAAAAGATAATATTTTTCCAACCGTTATTTTATAATGGTTATTAAAGCTCAACAGTTGGGCGTTACCATTCGACTATGCGAGTTTTTTTTTTGGGGGGGGGATTGCAAATATTTCAACAACTTTTACAGATATCCACACAACGTTTTGGATTCCGATGTTTTATTGTCTCAGCTTTGCTCTCAAGTAAAAATTTTAGCATGTTGCATTTCAAGTTTTTCTCGTAGTTATTTTTTTAAAAAATGGAAAAAATATTATCTTTTTCTTAATGAGTTTATTCCTTTTTTTGTAGTAAGGTTATGTTTTGTAGTGAGCGAAAAAGATTTGAAGAACATACAACAGTTTTCGATATGTTATCAAAAGTTTATATGACTCATTTAAAATTAGAAAAGTCACTTTTCAAAACCCTTTAACTCTCGAAATTTTCATCAGAACCTTATGAAATATTTTTGGGGGCTGATTTCATGACGTGGAATCCATTCATAGAAAAAAATTAATAGACATAAAAAAAAATTAGAGTTAGTCTAAAAAATTCGAGATAGCAGCTAATTAACTCGGTTAATCAGTTTGTAGATTTGTATAAATCTATAAAGTAATTTTACTTTATTTTACAAAACTTTTTCTGGTCTATTTCCAATATTCGCGGCAAGTCTTGAATCAGGAAATGGAAATAGCCATTACATTTCCCGTCAGGTTTACCTGATTTCGGTTTTACTGCAATTTAGCAGACTTTTATTTCCTTATCCACTTTGGAATAGATGGATCATAAAAATGCTTTTTTTTTACTTTGATTCAACTTTCCTTCCGATCACGAACTTCCGATTTCTTCATTTAATTCAAGAAGCTGTTTTAAGATGAGAAAAAATAAAACTTAGAAACCGAAAATGGTGAAAAATGCCGTAGAAATTTTGAATTTTGTGATACATTTGGTCATAAGAGAAATATTAATTTTTAGTTACTTAAAATATTTTAATCTAATAAAGATAAAAACTGGGCTATTACATGTAAATCTATACCTGTAATATACATTTACCTGTCTTAATATGTGGACCAGAATACCATAGGTTTTGGTTTAAAGAAAGCAATAAAAGGTTTTAGAATTAATCTCCATTACAACAATTTATTTTACAAAACCATTCTATGTTCAAACCATTCGTAGAAGATTCTAAGTTTAAATAGTTTTCTGAAAAGATTTGTGAGAAAATGTAATTTAGCAGTTTATTAAGTTCTAGTACTAAATAAACACGATAAATTTAGAAGGATAAAAGCAGTGGAGAAGGAGTTGGTAGAAATCATCTTGACTTTATGCGCTGGAGAAGCAAACGACCCAAAAGATATTTTTGTTATTCTTGCAAATGCTAAATACTATTTTTAATATAGTACTTTACTCAAAGAGTAATAATTTAAGGTGTTTTTATTTCATTTGTTTCCTAGCTACGATGACTTAAGATACCGGTTTCCTACCGATATTACTACTTTAAGATATGTTTATTTCATTCGACCGAATACAATTTTCTTAAAAAACATTTTTATAATAAATAGCAGTTATATTCATCGAATTCGTTAATAGAGCAAAATTTTGTCCTTCCTTTAGTAAAGTCTGCAATTTGTAGACTTTTCCCATAGAGCAGTGGTGGGGAACCTGCGGCTTTACCAGTTAATTACAATTTGAATTGAAAAAATACACTTGTCTATAGTATAATAATAATAATTACAGAACAATAACCTTTAAGATTCTGCTCGTGCGTCCTTATGCTCAATTACCGAACTTCATGAGGACTTTCAGTGCAAAACGTTTCCCCACCCCTGCCTTGTATGCTTTATTAACCTTTAAAGCTCTATCTTGATTATCAGCAGGTGGTCAGTTTGAAGCTCAGTAGTTTCGAAATTTTATATTCAAATTTATGAGGCTCATTATCACATGATTTTCCATTCTGCACGTCCTCTATTGAATACTTTACAATTTAAATGACATCTCTGAATTTTCAGCAATTTTTTCGATTTTTTAAAAAAAATTAATACTTCGATATTCTTATTACTAAACACTGTTTTGGCTCTTTCGGAAAATGAGTACCTCTCACACAGAAGTTAATTTATTTTCATTCAATTTTATTTTCAAATTTGATTCAAATACTTCGAAATAAATGACCCCCCCCTTTCCTTTATTGGAAGCAGACAAGTTTTGTATCAAATACAATCATCGAATAATACTTTATGTTTTAATGCGAGTTCTCTACACATCTCGTAATCAGAAAACTGTCTATTTAGTATATCTGATGAAGCAACTCATTGATTTTAATGATATTTTTTAATTTACTTTTCCCCAGCCCCTTACTAATCAATTTCTAGTCAACTCCTTAGTTTCTTCCTGTCCAAATTGATTCTGTTTTGGTGAAATATCTCAAGTACCTCCACAGTCTTTTGTCGAGTAACCCTCATTTAATTATTTTCTATCAAATTGGAGAGCTTAACTCTAGTTAGTTTTCTTTTAAAATTAATCGCAATTGGTACGCGACAGAAGTTCATTTTGTATCCCCCGTTTTTCATTATTAATTGGAATTTGTTTGGAAAAGAAATAATAAACTGGTGGAAAAGGAAGATGGTCTCCAAATTAAGGGAAAAAACTCTAATGAGGTGGATCAAAACTTTGAAATAAATCAAGTAAATATTTGTTTATCAAAAATTATTTTATGAACTTTATAATTAATATTTATTTCTAGTGAATTGGAAAGAAATGTTTCCTAAAGAGAAGTTTTCTGAAAATATACAGAAATGTGTAAACAATTAACATTACAGGATGAACCAACCATTTTACACTCATGTCCATAAATTAAGGATAATTCAGAATCACACAGAAATTGAACTCTAAAATAAAAATTTCACCTGTAGAATTATCACACACATCTTGAAGAAGAATATGCAAATTACAGGAAACCACCAGATGGCGCGGATAGTACGTCACAATGACGAGAGTGTAAGAGAGGGGTATATAAGGAATGGTGGCAAAGAAGTAAAATTGTTCACAAGCGCTTTAAAAGCCTTTCAGTGCAATAACCGCATAGTTATGGCACAAAGGAAGCATTTGGATGATTTTTTACGTGGTAGAATTATCGGACGACTGGAATGTGGACGTACCCAGCTGGAAGTATCCGAGGAACTTGGAATCGCCCAGAGTGTCATCTCCAGGCATTGGCAACGATTCCAAGATGATGGTAATGTGAGTAGATGTTACAGCACAGGTCGCCCCCGAGTTACAACGCCGAATGAGGACCGGTATTTGGCAGTTACTGCCAAAAGAAACAGACGGAGCACAGCATCAGACCTGTCTCGTCAGCTCTCTTCAGCTACCGGTACGACAGTTTCAAGGCAGACCGTGTACAGACGCTTAGGGCACATTAGTCTATATGCTCGTAGGCCTGTCAGATGTGTTCCACTTACCGCAACTCACTGTCGCCTGCGATTAGCCTGGAGTAGAGAGCATGCATTGTGGACACCGCAACAGTGGTCTTGTGTGATGTTTTCCGACGAGTCCAGGTTTAGTTTGCAGTCTGATTCTCGCCGGACTTTCATATGGAGAGCGCTAGGTACCCGTTACCACCAAGAGAACACCATTGAACGACACCGTTACGGTGGTGCAGGATGGCTCGTTTGGGGAGGAATTATTCTTGGTTCCAGAACTAACCTGCATGTTCAGAGTGTAACGATGAGAGGCCACATCTATCGGGATGTCATTCTGGAACAACATGTACGTTTGTTTCGAGGCGCCATGGGTGCTGAATTTTTGTTTATGGATGGCAACGCCCGTCCTCACCGTGCAAACATTGTAGACGAATGCCTTCAATTTGAGGATATCACCCGTATGGATTGGCCAGCATACTCACCGGACTTGAATCCAATAGAGCATGTGTGGGATATGCTTGGCCGACGAACTGCAGCCCGTCAACCCCCTCCCACCTGTCTACCGGAACTTCGGAGGGCTTTGCTTGATGAGTGGTGTAATATTCCCCAAGATCAGATTGATAATTTGATACTCAGCATGCCTAGGCGTTGTAAGGCCTGTAAGTTGCATCGTCCGGGAGACATACTCCGTATTAACCATCATACTAACCATGTTATACTGCTTTTTGTAAATAGGTTCTTTTTTGAAATTTGCTCCAGGGAGTAAAAATCGCAATTTTTATTAATTATGTCAAACATATAGCATCTGTTTTGCTCTTTACCTTTTGTTTAATAAATAGACTTTACAAATAAGTCAAATTTGTTTTGCTTCTGTCTCTTTCTTTGCCTGAACTTCATTATCCTTAATTTATGGACATGAGTGTACTTCACTTTACGTATCTAGTTTCAAAGAAGCATGCTGATCGTATGATTTAACAATTATTTTATTTTAAATAAGAGCATTTTTAAAATTTTTTAAGAGTGACACATAAATGATTGAAAAAAGAATAATTTGAGCCAACGATTTATAAAAGATATAACACTGTTTGAATTAGGTTTTATTTTTTGCGTAACTAAAAAATTCAGATCTATCTGTTTTTACTATGTAATTATAAAACCATACTCAATAAGTTCCTGAAATCAACATACAGACAGACAAAAAACATCAGAAACAGACAATGCAAGTGGGAAATTTGTTTACACTGATTTCACATAAAAAAATATTGACAAATAAGAAGAATGGTGGCTTTTGAATTTCTATCCATCGAGGTACATCAACTGTTATTGAAAACTTTTTGTTTCCATTTACGAATTTGGAAATGCCGGGCATAGGACTGTTATAAAACATTAAAATTTGTGTTTTATTACGAAAAATACCATATAGGACGTTTTAGATTTTGTCTGAAGACTACAATATATCCTGTCTTGTTTCCCCTTCGGCTGTGGAAGGCCTTACACCCTCTTGGGTAGGCTGGGCCGGGGCGGGTTGTAAATAAATAAATATATCCTGTCTTAAACGAGAAGACAACCGAGAAGGTAAGCATAATGGGATATCAGATTAGTATGTTTTGATGATTTAGGTGTCCTCAAAGTCGTATTTATGACAATCCTGTTATTTTTCAGCGACAACGAAATCTTTTGGAGAACTAAGTTAATAAAAAAGACAACAAATATCGTAAATTTTTGTTATCTTAAAAAAATAAAAGCTCGTGATATGCGTTTTTTAGGGAAAACTATTTCTACATACAAAAGAAATATGTGGTAAAATTAATCACTTGCTGATAAAGAATACCATAGCAAGAACTCGCGGAAATCAGTCGCATAGCGTACTAAAGTATACCTTAAAGTATATCTTGTTCATATTGGTGATAGCTGTTTCGATATACAGAGCTCTCGATACAAAAAGATGATTTTACATACTATATATCTTTTGTTGTATATGTAACATACTATCATTTTATTTTCTGAGAATTTATTTCAAATTTAATTTGAATTATTTTTCTTTCACTTACTATTTAAATTATTGATTTTTTCTGAAGTTTTTGCTTAATATTATACCAGTAATTCAAACAAATTAATTTCTTTGTTTTTTGTATCTCTAGTTACTGTCTAGATCACTATTTCCATGAAATAGCAACATGGATATTAACACTATTCACCGAAACTTCTGTGAACATATTTAAAGTATCAACAAAATATACTGCATACCTTTTAATAAATGTATCATAACGTATCCCTCTCAAAATATCTCTAATTAAACAGAAAAATACCGGACGGAAATTTAGTTATCTTATTAACAAATCTAATTTAACTTTTAAGCTTATGCATTTCCTGCAAAATAAGGAAAATTAGCTTCAGTTGTACGATGTTACTAATACCAATACAAGGTGCCAAAATAGTACAAACTGTCTATTGTGTGAACTGATAAATGGAAATATTGCAGAGATTCACCTGGCCCATGTTTGCTATCTTTCTATAGATATAGCATACAAACAGAGATATAAATAAATAATTGTTAATTAAATTCCGAGACATGTATAAGTTATTGATCAGAAGGAGGTCTATCCAAATACTCCTACATTTCATTGAAATAAGTAAAGATAATTAACTGAAATATTGTAAATTCGATCATAATAGCTCTAAGCTTTCATTAACCCCTTCGGTTATAACGGCATGCCTGACACATGCATTGAATTAAAGAATTTTTGCTATTTAAATCCGTAATTAAGTCAACGTAACAATTAATTTGAAATACAAAAATCACTTGGACACGCTTAATTGTCTCAAGTATATTTTACCATCTTAAATAGAGAGAAATAATGAAAAATATCCCAAACGGATGGTGTCATCTAATTAGGAGGTTGAATAAATTCGCAGGTTAATCCGGTTAATTGGCTTTCTTAATGAAAATCTTCTAAAATGAAAACTGGATATAACATTGCTGTTTTTCTGAAAAAAGAAATAAAATTAATATATGTATATGAAGATTTTGTAATATTATTCTAAGAAAATAAGTAAGGCATGAGAATTTTTCAGGCAAACTTCAGGCTTTCTTCACATTTATCTTTAACTGTCCCACCTATACGTACTTTTATGATCTTTCAAAAACATTCAGTGTGGATGTGCTATTTATTTGATTTAAAAAAAATGCAAAGAACTTTTGCTTATAATTCTGGTTCGTTCTGCCTGTAATTTTGTAAGATTTATTATACAGCTGATGTACAGCTTCTAACAAAATTGGAAACAAGATCCTAATTAGACAAAGATTAAAAAGAGCTTCATTAGAGATAAGTTTGAGGGAAAAAAACGGACATTTTCTTTCGATAAGATTAGGGAAAAAAATCTTCTTCAGGGAAAGAGCAAGGAAAAAAATACGAATAAAAAAAGTTAATTTTTTCCTACTTATCTTTCGTCAATGTATACGAATAATTAATAGCAGAAGCAAACTATAAAGTAAGAAAAAATCGAAGAGGGGATTTTATTTTTTATAAGTTAAGAAACTGTCTTAAAGTATAAATTTGTGGACTTTAATAAGGAGAGTAACTTAACAATATGCAATATGCAAAATCATGCAAAATTTTTTTAGCAATATGTTGTATATGTTTATATGTTTTTATAGCAATCATGCAAAAATATTTTATATTTTAACTATGTTTTATAAATTCGTCTCCAAATTTATGTAGAATGAAATATCTATTTCATTTGCTAATGAATCATAGTCTTTCAGTGCCATATATTGATTTCGATAAGATTTAAAATTTTGAAATTCTTCTGAGAACAAATTGTTTTCGCAAATTTGGTTTATAATCCTTAAATATGCCAAAGATAGGAATAATGTCGAAATTAACGGTTTCCTAAAGGTCCTCTCCTTTCAATCAAGGGTTTAATTGACTGTGCTCTACTTTCTTAAGTAGCAAATTAACAAAATACGAAACAAAATTCTTCTACTAAATGCAATGACGAAATTCTTTTGACAAATAGTATAACGCCATAAGCCTACGTTAACTGTGTGTTTATATGATTAATTTCTTCTTCTTCTTATCATTATTATAAATTCTTTCAATCCCTTGAGGAAACTAAATCATACAAATGAAATACAAAAGACAGTTTGTTTAAAGACTATTACACTATGAAAAAAGACAACCTAGAATTGGAATTCCAACAATCAAATGCCTATCAGTCTTGGGAGCTGATATGTGTCGCATTAAATATAGATTTTGTGGCGCCAACCCTCTGTAAAAGCCAATTTTTGGAGAAACGAAAAAATAGGGGAATAAATCCCCAAAATCTTTCAAGACTAGAAACGAGAAAGTATATAACGTATAACATACTTACTCAATACTTATAAATATTGTTAGGACTTGAGCATTATCCTAAAGAAAGTTCCGCATCTAAAGTGAAAATATTATTTCTAAATTAAGCTTTTAATACTATAATAAAATACTATAAAATTAACTATAAATTAAATTTAATCTTTTATGATTATATATATATATATATATATATATATATATATATATATATATATATATCATGAAAGTCAAAAAATATTAAAATAAAATGGAGAGACTGTAGTAAATCGGTAAAAGCGTATAGATGCTCATCAGGGTAAGTAAAATCTATACGAACCGTTAAAATTAGTGAAATCATAATGTTTTCTGCGAACAGTGTTGGCATATAGCTAAAAAACACTGTCCTTTACCCCGAACATTATGATAAACCAAGAATTTGAATGAAATACAAATAAAAGAAATGAAATTACTAACCTAAAACTGAGAGATGCTACCAACGGGAGACGCGACAAAGGGAATAACTGAACGCGTCATGTAGTGACCGGATGTTTACGAAGATATCAAGTTACTTCTGAGGTTGGGGGAGTTTCGATGAAGATTAGGAAATCGATGGAAAAAAAAGGATGAAAGCGAACTACATTGAGGAAACAGTGAAGATTAAAGAAATTTGCAGAAGAACAACCTTCATCAGTTTTTAGTAAAATCAAATATTCTGGATAAAAATCAATTTGTGGTGTGCAGTCTTCAACTGTTGGACATATTAATAAATCATCAATATATCTATACATGATATAAGAATTATTGTAAATATTTTCTTTTTCAAAATAGTGTAAATATAAATTAGCTAGTGCATTACTAGCTGGTCTACCCTGTGGAAGTCCTTTAATTTGTTGGTATAATTTATTGCCAAAGCTAATATAATTTTCTTTTAATGTAACTTCTATTAATTTTTTATATTTTTTAACATTAATCACTTTATTTATGCTAAAATCTTCATGAATCTGTAATAAATTTTTTTATCATATCTTTAATATCTATGCTATTGAATAAATCTTGAAAATCAATAGTATGCACAGAATAAATATTTATATCTTTAATATTATTTATAGTTTCATAGATATTATTAATAATAACTATATTATTTTGTACTTTTAGTTGTTTTATAATCTCTTGGAAATATTTTTGTAAAATTTTACCTGTTTTCTTTATATAACTATAACTCCCATTCGTTATGCTTCTAAATTTGATAGGATTTTTATGAAAGTTTGGTGAAAGAAAAAGATGGGGGTAGTTCACTTTCACACAATAAATATTTAATTTTTTATGAAAAGCTTTAAGACTATTATTTATTTCTTCTGTACTGAAATAAATTCTAATATATGCCTCATTATTTAGAATATGTTCTTTAAGTACTTTACAATAATAATACTTACAAATGATGGCATAATTGTTGGGTACTTTGTCAACCTAAACTATAACAAATTCTGCATATTTTTCTAATTTTTTGTCGATAAAAAGCAATAACATTAAGTTCTAAAACAAAACAAAGATATATATATGTTACTGTGAAAGACCGAAACTGGAGAATGTCGACTTTCACCGGTGAAAGTCGACATTCTCCAAATGTGAATGTTGACATTCACCGGTGAAAGTCGACATTCTCCAAATTTCGGTCTTTCACGGTAACATATATATAAATACAGAGAGAGAGAGAGTATAAATCGTAAAATGAAAGAGTATAAAATGTGAAATGAAAAACGCAATAAAAGCACAATAACGTTTCTTCAGGGAATAAAGCTATTGTGAATTTGTAAATATAAAAAGTTTGACATTTTCTTGCAATCAGTGACGCCGTAAGGCCTAAAACACTGATTTTCATCCCTAATGCCAAACCAAACCAAAAAACAGAGAGAGGATTATTGAATAATTAAAACAGAAGTACGATGTGATAACATTAGAGAAAAGTAAGAATAAATATTTTACGTACCAGAAGGACGGATGTTGACGTGGCAGTGTTTGTGGAGGGTCACGGTACAGACTGGAGTTGAAGGGGTGTGAACAGAGTATCAAGTAACAGTTTTCGCGCTTAACTTTGGCTGTTGCCAAGGGAGTGTAGTATGTTGGGAACGATGAAGATTAAATGGAAGAGCGATAACGATAGAAAGCGTAGAGAAATAGTGGAAGCAATCAGTAAAAAATGAGAGACCAGTGAAAAATATTTAAAAGATACGTTTTCGAGGTAAAATATCAGACATTACCGACTTGAGTGACCCTACCACGAAGATTATACTTCGTGTCGGCATTCATTGTGTATGTGATATATTTATATATATTTTTCCATCTGTTACTATTCGCATTTTTGTCTTTACTCGGATATACTTTCAATTCGTTTTTTCATATCCTTATATATATATAAGGATGTGAAATAGGAATATATATATATATATATATATATATATATATATATATATATATATAAGGAAGGTAAGGATAGTAGAGACACTGATTATTTATTGTTTAATGAAAAGTATGGGTATTTTATTGAATGATATATTTACTGTTTTTAGTGCAATATAATAGTGCAATATATTGTTGTATTACATATTTTTATCCTGAATTTTAGTCCTGTCTATATAGTTACGTTTTATTGTTAGGGTTAGTGTATTACTTTTCTTTCTAAATTCTTTCATTTTAGGTTAAATTACCCTGTTTGTTTTTTCAACAACTTTAGTAACAGGGATGGTTTGTACAGCAAAATTAATTTAACCTGGCTAAAGCTTGTCCACAGCCAATCTGCTATATTAATTGTTGAAAACTCCATATACTTGGATTGCCTTTTTCAATACGTTTAATAAAAACAGAGTTTTTTTTTACTTGTTGACATATAAATGTTTATACTTAATTTTTTGTTCATGGTATCTATAGTATTTTCAATTCTTTAGATTTTGTTTTAAATCTGGTTGTATCGCTCAAATAATGACTTTTTAGTTTAGGATTTGCTTCTTGATATGTCTTATTTACTTTGTTTCTGTATGATCATATATATATATATATGTATGTATGTATATAGGAGAAAGTGGGGTAAAACTAAGTAGCTAAGTTACGAAGGCCTGTTGGGGCTAAAATATTCGAGATTGAGCTTGTCAAAACTTATTAAAATATTCATTGCTTATCGGAGTACAATATATCTTTCCAGAAAAGCCACAGTTTTCTTAATTAATTTTATCAATGATTTTTTTATAAAAAAAAGTCTAACTACCCGGTTTTACTCAACTAGTGTGAGAAAACCTTGTACAAATGTTAGCGTTATGGGAAATTAGGAAAACACGATTGTCAGTGGAAAAGATGCAATCATTTTTATTTTATATGAAATTAATATTAGTTAAAAATTTGCATGTAAAGCAGTTGTTTTCTTCCTCCGTGCAACTGCAGCTTTCGTGGGTACAGCTTAGACAGTTTTTACATTGGATTAACCTTTATTCTTTATTTAAATTAGAAAATGCAACATTAACCACTTAACAGTTTTGCAAGAACACCGGTCGGGCACTGCTAAAGGGGACTTCTCTGATTTGCACGAACGCCGCTCGTGCAGGTCTTTACTAAGCTAGTATATGGCTCTAGCAGTCTAAATAAAGTTGGATATCAAAACAAGTGTACATCAGATGAAAGTCATCTTTAAGTAAAAATGCCTTTTCCCCCCCTGCAATTAAAAATTAGTAAAAATTAATAAAATCAACACTTGTAACTGTTTTTACTGTTAATTTGAATTTATAAAATTAATTAAGCTCAAAATTGTTTATAAAAAATACTTATTTTTTGACACAATATGGCAGAAAATAGAAACTGTTAAAATATAAACAATCAACGTGTTTTTACCGTCTTAATCGGAGGAATCATCAATACTGACAGTCCCGGTCTTACGCTACTTGGAGTACCCGGTTTTACCCCGAGTTCAAAGATTATAAAAAATGAAATAGAACCGCGCAATTATTGGAGTAAATCCTTATTGCTTGATAGGGTATAAATTCTTAGTAAACATTATAAACTGGACTAAATATAGCTTTTATAACTGAATGATTTTTATGTAACGACAGTTTAAAATCAAACGAACATTAGAGAGTTGACGTCTTGAAACAAAATAAACCTTCACGCATGCGGTGAATTCAATAGCTACAACACGCCACTATTATTGTTCCTTTTTCTTGATTAGTGGAGTGTAATTCAGTATATGTCTACTAGATAGGAAAAATAATAGCGCCAGAGTCTAGGGTGCCAGAGTCTCATCTTGAATTCATTTGAGACATATTCTCTCTTCTTATTCAACAATTAGGCTTCACGGTGTGTAGGCGCCATAAATTCTATATCAAGACGACTAATAAGACACAAGTCTTGTTGGCTACTTTAGTTGTTGAATTTCTAAATAGGATTGATTTTTTCAAGTTTTTTATGGTTATTTTTATGTGCAAATTTTTTTTTATATATTTTATGTAATAGAGTGATTATGTGTCGATTTTGTATTTATTCATATATTAGTTACATTTAATTTCTTTTAATTATGAGTAATTTTTTAAATTATTATATTTAATGTTATTTACTATACAGGGTGTCCATACTTATCGTGGTCCAATAGCTAATTTCTAAATCGTCAGGGATAGACATACAGTTCCAATTAGAAAAATGCTTTATATGAAAGGAAAAATTATAATATATGTTTTCTGAGTGAATAATTATATTCGTGAAAAAGTTACGAAATCTAACTTTTTATATAGTCTCCCGGTCCTATCAGTCATATTTAGTCAAATGTGTTTGACACTCTAATAATTTAAACAGAAAAAAGCTCCATTCCTTTGCTACTAAAACTGATCGAGTTATGGAGCTTCGAATATCGCTGACATAGATCACTTTACACCATTTCAATGGCCGTCTTGCAGACGATTCACCAATAAATGTGCAGAAGTTGCTCGACAAGGCTTCTGATTGGTTAAAAATCATAAAATTCAAAGCTCAATAACTCGCTCAGTTTTAGTCGTTGAAGAGTGGGACTTTTTTTGTTTAAAATGTTAGATTGTCAAGAATAATTTACTAAATATGACTGATAGAACCGGGGAACCGTACAGAAAGTCAGAATTCGTAATTTTTCAGAAATATATTTATTCACTCAAAAAACATAAAATATAATTCTTCCCTTTATTTAAAACATTTATCCAATTGGAACTATATATCTATAACGGTTTAGAAATTAACTATTGGATCAAGATAATATATATATATATATATATATATATATATATATATACTGGGTACACATAATACTATACATATATATATATAACGTCATTTACATATATTATAAATTAGTCAATTTATCGATTTTAAAGAAAAGTTATTCGGTTCATTATAGCAATCTTTGCTTGAAATCCAACTCAAAAAGCATTTGAATTAATATCTAAATATATTTAAGTAAAAGCAGAACATCTTAAATTTTGGCATTATTTTCAAACAGTGAAAATCTAAATTCATCATTTTATTACTTATTTTACAAGAGTAATAAAATTTGTACTTTACATTTAATAAAACATAATGCTAAAAATAAATATTAAAGCTATTGTTTTAATGGATGTATTCGCCATTTTTTATATTATAAGTTAATAAATGAGAATGGATCGTAGTAAATTGTTTTATGTATCATCCAAAGCCTTATTTTTAAAAATAACACTCAAAACTTGCAAAACAGATTATTTTCCACCTAAAATTCTCCAAATATTTTGTTTTAGCTGTGCAATGTTTCGAAGTTATTATTCTCCCAAATAAGTAGACAAGAAAACTTTAACTTATTTAAAAAAATATTCTGATAAAACAACTAAAATATTGATTCTATTGGCAAACTTCTATGCATGAGTACACTTTCACAATATGTATGGATACTCAACAATTCCTTTGTATTCTTCTGATTAATTACTTTTCTCAAAAATATTAATGTGTCGGTGAAACGGATTCATTGTCAATCATTTAAGCATATTGCTTTCTTTCCAGCTTGTTTCTTGATACAAAAATTCTTAAAATATTGGCAGATTGTAAAATAAAGTAAATAAAACAGTTGACGTTGAATTTATCAGAACAGTTTATAAGAGAACTGTTCAAATCTAATCTACTACCGTGCTACTCTTCCTTGGCCAAAGAATTATCATCTGTTTCAAAACGGAAAGTAACGTATGTACGCTGCTCAGCAGAACACTGTAATTCACAGACCGTAATTCTCCAGGGATTTCCTTCAAAGACAAAAACAATGTTCTTTTTTGACAATTGAACAAGTAAGAAAAGATGTCGGAAAGATAGTTTTAGGCACCGTAGAGAGTTGAAAATCAATACATATCTTCCATAGCAATTCCTTAGAGACTCTTTGTTGCAATTTTTGCTCCGATGTACACAATCTAGAGCTTGGATGCTTTCAGCTAAAGAAAGATTTTTCCACATTATTGTTAGAGTTCCTTTTTCATAAATAAAACAAGTACATTGACTGAATAGTTTGAAATAGATTTGGGGATTTTTACGTCACAAAAATGAAGTAGAAATATGATGAATTTTTGTATTGACTCAGTGTTTTTCCACTCTGTGAACAAATTGTATACAGGGTGTCCAAAAAAAGAGGAACAAGCATTTATTTCCTTAAATATTGCACTTAGACATATACTTACAAATACAAAGATTCATCAAATAAGATAGGAATTTATGTGAACACACTTTAGCTTCTGTGAAATTTCAATATAAAAAGTTAAAAAAATTAAATTTTTGTACGTTCCCCTTAGAGCAAAAGTATCAATGAGTGAAATGTTCCTTTCACACTCATCTATCTATTTATAAACTAAATTTCACGATTCTATCTGCAAATCTTACAGAGATTTGTTAATTTTTAAATTTGAAGGGCTGCTCACAAATTTATGTCAAGATATTTATTGCAGAGATACAAGTTTATTCAACATAGAAATACTGCGAAATGCAAATATTTTTCTAATAGTGCATCATTCAATTATCATGGATAGAAAAAAAATTGCCAATGACGCATACTGTTACTCAGTTTCATTAGCAGAGAGTTGCAACTATCGACTTCATAACGAAAGGAAGGACAACTTGAGAAAATAAAAATTTAAGGTATAACAGGAACATAGCCTAATATTGAACAAGAATACTGAATTATTGGCTCTGAGTATTATGAAGCTTTACCTAAAAGCAGTAGCGACTCGTCATATAGGTCTACAGCGTTGCAGAACTCACTAACATTATTTTAAAAATTCGTATTTTTGTTTTTATTCTTATTAGCTTACTTCTCCACTCTGAGAGTTCGATTATTAACGAAAAATATAAAATCGAGAAAAGAAGATAGAAAATGAATGAAAAAGTGAGACAGACACAGGATGGGGCTGCAAACCAAATAGCTTTCGAAAGCACTTAAATTCAATCCTTGCGTACAACTAAGTGACGTCATGGACGAAGGCAAATAGCTGTTCTTTCTGTCCTAGAACTGGATTTTCGGATGCTTCTGTTTTGCTCTAAAAACCAACTAATGTTTTTTCCCTTTCTATCTATCTCACCCACGGTTCGCCTTCGCGCTCTTAATTTTTTTCATTGGCTCTTTTTAGGCGTTGGATTCACTTTCATGTTGCCTCAATGAGAACTTGGCTGGTTCCTACGTATTCGATTTCTATTATTAAAACGGAACACACCGAAAAAAGGGCTGCAATTTTCTAAAATGCAATTCAGGTAATTACAACTACAAGTTTGAACTATTTGAAAGTAATGGTAGTTTTGAAAAATTGCATTTAAGTTCTATTCTGGTGATATTGCTATAGAACTGCTTGTTTCTGGGAAGATGAGCTTCACTGCTGATTTGTCACTGTGAATATTTTTTGAAGGTTCACAAGCTGAATTGTTTTTGTAAATATTTCATTTAATGCATTATTTGATTAGCTTTTATATTTAACAAGAGTTAACAAATGTTATTTCCTGATTCCGCCGTTTAAATAATTTTTTTAAATACGTATATTATCCCTAAAATGTACGTCGAAAGACTGGTTGAAATAGCATTGAGAGGTGTGGAAAAGTGGCCTAAGTAAACAACTTTGTCTTCTTATGTATACATTTTGCTGATGAAAGCGTGTAACTTTGTATGTGAATAGATGAATGTAACAAATACATTTTGCTAATTTACATTTTTGCTCTATAGGGCAGTATAAAAATTTAATTTTTGTAACTTTTTATTATCAGTCCCTTTGGATATCAAAGCATTTTCATACAAATTCTTACTTTATTTGATGAAACTTTGACATTGGAAGTATATGTCTAAAATCAATATTTGAGGAAATAAACGCTTGTTCAACTTTTTTGGGACACCCTGTATAGCATTTTCTTTTAAGTGAATTTTTATATATTGCGAAATTTTCCTATAGGAAATTTAAACGGATCCATATTTTACAAAAGAGAAAGAAAAGAAAAATACTATAATAACAACCACTAAAATCGCGTTTCTTAAAAAAATAAGGTAGAAATGATTTTTAACCATACTTTCTGATGAATATTTAATTTGATCAAATTCCAGCCATATTCTCTTTATACAACTTTGCATTATATATAACCTTATTTTAGCTGAAAGGATTATTTTTAAACAATATTATTACCTCGTTCTGCAAAACCAGAATTTTGTAAAAATGAAAGACGATCTGTATTTCTGTAAAGGGCAAACGCTCATACGGACGAAAAGCGTGATTGGCATTGTCTTTTTATGAAAGAAATCAAAGTATTCGGCATTGGAATTAATCTTGTAAAACCATAACCCTCACCAGGAAACTAAAGAAGAAATATCTGCAACATCGCTGACAAGATTCTCTATAAGATATTTTGTGGTAGTCAGCTCTGAGAAAAATATTCGTCAAGTACTTTGTCAGTGTTTTGATCAAAAAGATATTATTCAGCAATCCTACATAGCTGTGGCATGAGGCTATCATCTATTATTATTAATTCATCACAGACTGCTACAGGATTTTCCATCGGTAATTTTGATTATTACAAATTATCCCATTGAACAAACTTTTCTTCGAATGGAATCCAGTTCGTCCCATTATTCCACTTCATTTTTATTTGTTTCTTTCAAAAATAATAGACTGATGATAATTGCGTCCTTTTCTCTCTAAATCAGAATTTCATTAGAACAATAATTTAAACTTAGACTGATAGAAAAAATTGCAGACTGACGTTCTTTCTTTACCCAATCAACGTGTTGTCTAATCTAATTTCAATCGACACTTTGCTGAATTCACTTTAAAAGCACGCCTGAAACTGGAGACAGTTTCATTTCATTCACAAACCATTTTATGAATTCTGAGTATATTATAGGAAATTACACTCACGTAGGAATACTTTATAGGAAGCTACACTCACGGAGGAGTACATTATAGGAAACTTCTACGTGTAGGTAGATTGCCATGCAAAAGTGAACCAGCTATAATACTTTGCACAGCAGACTTTTAACAAAAATAATAAAATTTTGAAAATGAAACGATTATAATAATATTTCAGTTTTCTTCTTTAAATCTTCAGCAAAGATACCTTAAAATATGTAATTCGAGTTAAGTTTTCATTGTATTTCATTCTCCTCTTACATAGAGACATCGAATATGAAAAAATAGCATTTCTTCCTGCTGCCATAAGATGAACCGCATCGTCTCCGCAACGTCTCTCTGAGATACAGTGGAAATATTTTTTCAAAAGGAAACAGATAGAAAATGATCTTTGAAAAATGTAGAAAGGTTAATGGCCAGAAAATTTTCATTTTTCGTTTCTACGAATAGAAAAATGTCTTGGAATTCTGGTAGTTCTTCTTGTCACCACAGAATGATCTGCGATGACGTCTCTCCGAAGTACAATGAAGATAGTTTCTTCACACAAAAGCGCTTGAAAATGATCTACGAAATGTGTAAGAAAGGTTTTGGCAAGAACCTTTTCACTTTTATGAATGGAAAAATTTCTTCCAAACGTGGTATTTCTTCCTGTTGTTTCAAATTAATCCGCAACCGTACTCTGTTTATTCTTCCCGTCGACTCGTGACGTGCTTTACATCCTTTGGGTAAGCAGGGTCGGCGTGGGTAATAAAAAAAACCCTACTCTGCAGTATTGTGGTAATAGCTTCTAAAAACGAAAAGTGCTAGGAAAAACAAAGGCCGCAAGAAAAAAAGAATGAATGAATTAGAAGGGATAAAAGATTTTAGCGAGACGTTGTTCAATTTTCGTTCTCAACAAACAGATTTTCACAAATTTCCTTGCTCGTATTTTAAATATATTTTCACTTTCTAATGAACAGAAAATAAATTTTGGCTCATGTTCCCACTATTTTGAAATACCATGTGATTTTCATTTATTTAAGCTTTATTTTCTCAAATATCCTTTCATCTCTCATTATTAAGCACGGGAAATGACATTTTCTAAAGATTTCTTACCCAGTGGACATCGATACATGAGTAACAACATATGGGAACCTGTTTCCGGAATAGACTCAGATAAAACACATTAATTCTGCAGGTGGGAAAAAAGCACGTGAATCTCTTCATAGCTCACTATACCCATAGCTGACACTCGGTCTGCGAGTATTTAACCCATACAGGCCCAGTGTTGCCTTCCAGCAACATACCCGATTTTGTCTTCTAAAATCTTGAGAATGAGACTGAAGCTCTAATGTATAATGTTTATTAAATCAATTTACAACATATAGGTGCAGCCTGAGTGCTAATAAAAAATATAAATAAATTGATGTTTTTCACTTGAGGCGCATCTTTTTAGCTTTGTAAGCTTGGGAATATCATATTTTATTCTACAATGTTGAAGGAAATTCCTTATCCGTATTATTAGTTATTAAAATTCATCTAGGTTTGACATTATAGAATTTTATCAAGGAAATTTTTTTTCTGAAATAAAGCCCAGTATGGGTAAGCTTGTAACAAACTGCTTTTTAGCCATAAACCATTCTTAAAACAAAATAAGATTTTTTAAAGTATTTTTACCATGTTTTATTCAAGAAATGAAAGTCAAAAAACATTTTAAAATTAATTTTTTAAAAATTGTTCTTTTAAGAGTTAAATGAAGTTGATAAAGAGAGGGAAGAAGATGCAATTTCATCCTCCGAGAGGATAGACATTCAACTTGCCGTATCTTCTCTCAATATATGATAGATATTTTAAACTCAGTTTTTAAATACACACGTTTATTAGTATAGCATAAAGTAGAAAATGGCTTCAATTTTTTAAAATTTGAAGTCATCAATTTATAATTCTTGCTATAAAAAATATGGAACCCTGAAATAAATTTTTCCTCAAATTCATTATCAGGTGACACTACAGGTATGAAACCAAAAAGTAATTAAATTAATCGATAACTTTTTAATTTATTTCTGAAAGTATTAAAATAGTTAATGTCACCGATAACAAATAAGTGTAAAAATTTCAAAATTCTACCACATGAGAAATTGAGTGAAAATTCAATTACAAATTCCTTTTCATTAACATTAAACAATTCAAGTTAAGTAAAAGCGTCTAAAAATAATAAATATTTGCTCTACACAGGCGGTATAAATGTATATGGTGTTAATGACTATAAATGTGAAAAATGTTTTAACCATATATAATACCGGCATTGAATATTTTGCTATAAGAATGTGTCCAAAAATATTCTTTTCTACGTGCCATCTAATATGTTATTGGGACATTTTGTATACCTTAAAACAGCAAGCTATGTGAGATGGAAGAAAATGAAAATTTTACTTTAGTCATGATGTTCAGTAGATTCAAGCAATATGAACAGCTTGCATTCACTTTAAACCTATTAAAAAAGGAGATTATTATGGAAAATGGAAATTATTTATTTTAAAGCAATTTATTAATTAAAGTGAGGGTAATATTCGTGAAAAAACTGGTTGTTCTATAAAGCAGACAAGTGGAGGCAAGAAAAGTATTCATACGACAAAGAATATTGCTATCGTTCACTACATTTTCACGTCATTTTGTCCCTAACATTGCAAACATATAAGCGCTGTTTTTAAACATTTATCAAAGAATTTCTTGCCTTTTGTTTTCCTTTTTTTTGTTTCATCTTGCTGAGAGTAAATTTGTAACTCTGGAGGCATTATTACGTTTGATTCGTGACATCATCACAACCAGTATCAGTTGAGGCAACTCAAAAGCTAACAAAAAAAATTTGAAATCGATCAGGTGTATCTAGTGACAGATTCTTGACATCGAAAACTGACGATCAATATTCGATTTCTGATTCTACCGAAGATTCGTTACATCTGTGAGCTGACTGCACATAAAATACAACCTAAATTAAAACTGGTCCTAGGTAAAAATGGCCAGTTTTAACATGCACTAGAGTATCACATTAGTTTGGCGCAGATCTTCGTGTGGGTGATATAGCCCCTCATGATAGCTCATGTTCATAGTAGTTCTTACATAGCTTCAGAAAAGAAAGGATAATTTAAAAAAAATCAAAATATCCTTTAAACTTATCTGAAAGCTGTACCCATCGCTCTGAATTTTTGATAGAATCTCGATTTCTTAATCGGAAGGTCAGAGTTTCTTATTTGCATTTACAACTAAACTTGTTACAAGTTAAATTTGACAGTAGGTTATACATCTTTTATTTGGTATATCGTAGAACTTTTTGTAGCGGGATATGTGTTAAAGTGTCATTCTTGTGGGCTTAGAACAGTTCAACTACCAACAGCGTAGACCCAAAATAGATAAAAAAAAATATTGAAACTAGCCTTGAAACTAATTTCGTGAAACAAAATAATTATTTATTGCAATTTGCTATTTATTACACTGCACAATTTGCTATATTAAGGACTTAAGGAATACGTGAAAATGATAAATAATTAAATTATTTGATTTTATGAACGATCTTGAATGTGATCAAAATGTTAAATTTATAAATATAATTCAAAATAATAAAAAAATATTATTTTGCATCATGAGAACGATTTTTCTGCAGATACCACTGCCATTGATAAAGTCAATATATTTTTCAGAACAGTCATACAATTTAAATACAGTTCAGATAACATAGTTATCCAGACCTGGCCGAAGCCGTGCGGTCCAAACGAGAGGCCGCGCGAAGCAATCCGGTCCAAACAATTCAACTTTCTAGCTACAACGGGACGAATAAGAACAAAAACAGAAAATTAAATATTCAAAATGAAAAAGCAAGGTTAAACAATGCTTTAACAATATCAGAAAAGGCCCACCAAAAAAATTCAGTTGTTAGGAAGTCTTTGATTTCTTTATTTTGCCAATTACTGGACCAAGACTGCCTCAAATGAGCTTACTTATGACACTGAAGGAGTATAGGAGAAACAAACCCTTCGCATCGTCTACACGGGCATTGGGGATATGTACCAAAAAAGCGAGCCGTGATGACTAGGAAAAACACGATTTAAGAAGAAATCACCATTCATTCACTTATAGTCCACTTTGTCTACCAATGAATAGGTTCATCTAGCTTTAGAGCCACTTGACCAACGTTCTTCGTTGCATTCGAAGGAAACGAACGTGCCGATCAGTCGGCAAAGATGGCCTCGACTGAAGATCATGTGAATTTGTACGATCAGCCTTTACAACGCAAGCATAATAAAATACATAGTTTTTACTTTTCTTACACTGTTGTGAGATTCAAAGCCCCCAAACTTTCCTTTGATTGGTCGACGTGTAATGTGCACATATAGCGAGATTATAATATTCAAATGTATATAAATTCGGATTAAAATGAAAAATAAAAAGTGATTTTTAATTTGCAAAAAATCTGTCAGCTGCGCTGGGCCTTTAGAAAACGCGGGGCCTATTGCGGTCGCACTGTTCGCACCTCCCGGCGGCCGGCCCTGTTTGTAATAACATAGCAATTAAGGATTCTTTTGAAGTAATTAAAATTCACCCCTGTTTAGGGATGTAGTATGTGCAATAGTATAATGTGTTGTACTATAAGATATTGCATATTAGGGGTTAACATCAAAATACTTTAACATTTGAAAATATTTTGATGTTTCTAAAATGAAGCTATATCTCCTTATCGCTGGGGACTGGCGGGTGGGCCTTTTCATGCTCTCGGGAGTCCTTTATATTTCCCGCCGTACAGCTAAAGGCCTTACACCCTTTCGGGTAGGCCGGGCCGGTTCCTTTCCTTTCGTTTGTCCATGTTTTGTGACGTCACAATTTCGGAAATTCCGAGCAAGCAAATGTGCGATTTAAGTGTTCTGTTTTTGTATTAATGTTCATAAGGTGTCTTTTTTTTCTAAATCGATGATGCTCTACAACTTCATATCTGACCTTTTCCCTTTCTCTTGTACCGTTTTTGAGACAGCAACACTAATTCCAGAGTTTGCAGCCGGGTTGCGATGAGAGTTTTTCATGACTATAGCTGCAGTCGTTCTGAAATTAAGGGGGGAAGACAAGTAACTTTGCTTTGAAACCTGTATAACAAGGTAAACACTATTCTTTTACATTCTTTTAAAAACAGTTCTTTTACTTTTTCTAAGAATATTCTCTTAAGGGAATAAATGTTTAATGTTTTTCACCGTTTGAGTGCGAATTCCGTAAAATTTTCCTTTTCGTAATTATGGCAAAATTTGCTGTTTCTCTATATTTTCTTCAAAATGGCAGTATAAATGCAATGTATTTTAGTAAAACGAAGCCTACAGCTGCACAAACAGCGAATTCTAACACAAGTGGAACTGGCACAAGTTCATTAAAGTATTGATTGCTATATGGTGATTTTATTCATATGTGTTTACATATTAATCCACAACTTTCAATCAATTCAATGCCGTTTCGCATTTTATCTGATATTCTTCAAAAATATCATAATTATAAAAAAATAACATTAATCTGAGCCTAGGTTTCGCAATTGCCGCTTCAACATTCAGTTAAAGTTCCATTATTTTTACCTTAAAATAATCCCCCACCATAAGATCTGGTTTTTTAGAAGGGATGGCAAATTAATTCGAAATCCCCACACACACAATACCCATCAATCCATCGCCCTTTACCTAAAGAAAGAACTTTACACCCCAGTGCTTTCAACATGATTACGTTCGACCGGTACCATCACGGTGGACCAATTACTGTAATAAACACCTGGCGAACGGCTCGTTTGTTTAATTGAAAGATTCTGCTGAAAGGAATCGAGAATTAATTGTAATCGTTTCTCCTAGGGAATCTATTTTGTATAGATAAAAAATATTATCTTCTTAGAGCGCCATTTTCATCGAACAATGCTCGAATCGCATTGCGAAATGTCGATTGGGAAATCTCACTTCAATTATTTGATTGAACCGTTTAATTGTTCGGAAAATAACAGAGTGAGCAGGCAAGAAAAATCAGGGTTAAGTTAGATAGCCGTGATATTAGGATGAAAGCACTGTGGGTTATTGGAAACGAATCATATGATTTCGAAAAGCAGTTAGGCGATGAAACTTTCTAATTTGGCACCTCGTACTCCAACCAACAACACATTGTTCCATTAGCATAACATTAATGAGAAATGATCGAAGTTAATAGCATTTTGCGGTAAAGATTCCAGATTCAGATGTTCAGTTTTTCAACCATAGTTTCAGTGCAAAGCTGCAAAGTTAATGTTTTCCAGGTTATAAGTTTCGTCGTTTGACAGTTCGCAATTGCACTAATAAAACTGATATCGATTTATCATTACTTTTTATTTTATTTTGAATCTTCAACCGAAGCTCGTCTTAGATAATCTATCATCCTCTCAAATATCTTATTATATATTATATCTTATATATCAAATATGTTATATCTTTATCTCATTATATCATTTTGTTGCAAACTATATCTCAGATAGAAGAAGATAAGAACAAAAAGACTGATTTTGCTCTGAATCGCCTTCTGAGAAATATGTAATCCTTTTAAATTCGGAAAATAAATACTTATAGGACAAAGATTCCTAAACTGCTTTTAGCTACAGTCTGGTTTTTTGTAACAATAACAATTGTTTAACTTTGGAAGAATTCAGAAATGTTCTATGTTGAGTTCCATGCTCATCGAAGAATGCTGGGTGGATAAGAGAAATTCTCATCTTGCGGGAAGTCATTGATTTATCCCATGAGAAAAAAAACGTTTATTTCAATATTTTATCTATTAATTGACAAAGACATTTTTATTTAAAGGGTTCTATTCTCACAGTTTTTTTTATCAATTTTTTTGTTTTAGTGGATGTTCAGAGAAAGGGCTCGATACTAGGTGCTAAATGTGCAAAGTCTCTCTTGTTTTCCGCATCTGTCTCTAAATGCTCTTATATCATGCTTGACATTAAATGATAACCTTGAATTATTCTGAAAAAGCCAATTGCAGCCTTCAAATTCGGTTTTAAAGCAATAAAATCAAAATAAAGTAGCTGAAAGAATATCCAAAAGAATATTACTTACAGAAAATTCTGTTATAACACACTCAAGCCTATCGTTACTGCAGAAATGGCAGAAATGAATGCTTTTTATCCGAATGATAATCTACATTAATGGCTGCGATCCATATCCATTAAGTTCTGAAGTCTAGATAGTTCTTGATATATATCTTTAATTTTTTAATCGGTGATTAGTGGGGTCAGTATCTGAAGCTATCGTGTCTGGGTATGGTACGATACCATCTAGATAAATTGATCACCTGCCGAAAAAAGAAAGAAAAATTACCGTTTGCACTAGGAAAGAGAGATGAATTAGAGTTGGTCGTATATTTGGGTTGAAGGGATTTGAACCAAAGTGGTACAGATGATAAAAGATGAGATATAGAACTAGAAATATCGAGTCGGAAATGTTCCTAGGTAGAGTTTAGAGAATGTGGAAAATCTATAGCCATTTCCGTTGGAAAATTTTTTAAAAATAATGCAGTTAAATTCAAATATTTTATTCTGAATGCTGATGAATTGTTCCAACAATCATACAGGGATTTAAGATTATTTAGAATTTGTGAAAATTTAAAAAAATTTAAATTGCTTTGATTGCAAAAAATTTGGAAGGATGTGATGATGTTATACTCAAAGAGATTTGGTAAATACCGCGTTCTGCATCTCATTTTAAAGGATTCTAAAACTGTAGAAATGTGAAATGCTGAATTGAGGAAAAAGCGTATAAAGCATGAATTTAAAGAAGTTTTAGGAGCTGGACATATATGTATATTAAATACAACTGAATAAAGTCAAAACAATAATATGAAAAAAAAAATGCTCATGCATATGCAGTGGGCACATTTTTCTATTTTAGGTCATTTTTTTGGTAATTTTCTCAGAGCAATACAATGTTTAGTTAGCAGAATAAAGAGTTAAAAAATTGAAACTGCACTTCAATTCAGAATTTGAAATTTCTGAAGCTGAATTTAAAGTTAACCGACATGAGAGCTATTATAAATCGCTTAATAAAATAACTTAATAGTATTCGGTTCTCTTTCTGAGCCTTTACGCCACATTAGTTTAATGAAATTCTCTAAATCATTAGTTAGTTTACTTCAATTCCTATCTTTGTAACACTTTTTCCTTAGTTCTGCTTAATTTATTGTTACAAAAGAAGAGATATTATATTGGCTTAGTAAAATTAATTTAAGTTTTTCGGCCATATATTCGGCTCTTTATAGGGAGAATTCACACCATTTTAATCTTAAGGAAATTAAGGAATTCTTTAGCTATTTCTTTTTCATTTTATGTTTTTGTAACATATTTTCCTTAGTTTTGCTTTTCTTTATTGCTATAATTCTCAATTTTTTGTCAATATGATGGATAACTCGGAGTTGCATTGAAAATCTCTTTTTATTAATCCTTAGGGACTTTCAATTTTTTGCCTGTGAAAGGAAATGCTATGAAGGAAGTTTTCTTATTTGATACCTCTATTTGATTTTGATCCAATAGTTACAAGTCTTTCTCGAATGATTTCCAGCTAATAATTGTCTACTTTTTATTTGATTGATTCATGTTTATATATATAGACTTATTTTATTCTTAGTGTTGTTTATTATTCAAAACTGAAGCCTCGATCAATCGTTCAATCAAATCGAATCAATCATATCTGTAAAATTATTAATTGGGAGGTATATTACAAATGGCTTAATAAGATTAACTCCAAAAATATATTTAAGATTTTTGGCCATATATACGGCTGCCTTTATGAGAATCTCGCCTGTATTGAAATTGAGAATATAAAAATAATTCAGATTGTAACAAAAATTTCGGGTTTTAAAAAATAAAAATAAAATGAAAAAAGTGCATCGTATTTAATGAAAAACTCTCAAAAAGTCAATTTATAACTCAGAATACATTTAAAAAACATAAAACAAAAGGCAAATTTTTCAACTGAAAATATGCAGGCAGGGACATTAATATTCAGTAATAAATGCACTGTAAAAATACAGAATGAAAACAAAGAATAAACAAGTAGAAGTCAATATGAATTATTCAAACAATAAGTGATTGATTGTTCGCCCTAAAAAGTTTGAGAAGGACTTAAAAAATATTGGTTTCAAAATGAGTTGAGAGTATAGAGGAATATATAAATGAACTCGAATATGATCCTTACTTTGATTTCAAAAAAATTGGAAGGATATATTGATGATCTCAATGAGATTTGGTAAATACCGCGTTTTGCATCTCGTTAAAAAGGAGTTCAGAACTGTAGAAATGTTGAAAGCTGAATTGAGGAAAAAAGTGTACAAAATATGAATTTAAAGAGTATTTAGGAACTTACATATACGTAAATACAATTGATTAGCCTCAAAACAATAAAATGAAAAAGTATTGCTATTGAATATACATTGGGAAGTTTTTTTTATTTTCGGTAAGTTTTATAGACTATTTTCTCAGAGCAATACAGTGTTTAATTAGCAGAATAATACCTTAAAAATTTAACAATGCATCTCCAATTCAGAATTTGAAATTTCTGAAGATGAATTTAAAGTTAACCGATAGGAGAAATATTATAAATGGCTTTGTAAAATTATTCAAAGTTTCTCTGCCAAATCTTCGGCTCTCTTTCTGAGCATTTACGCTACATTAATCTTAATGAAATTCACGAAATCATCAGTAAAATTTACTTCATTTCATGTTTTTGTAACGTATTTATTATTTAAATGATATTTAAGCTCGGAAAAATATTATAATATTGTATTGGCATTCGAAATACATAACTAAAAAAATTCAGAACCGTATCACATCAGAAATTGATTAAAAATAGGTTACAAATTTACAACAAAGTAGACAGGAAAGAAATCAAGTTAAACGAAAGAATGAAAAAAAAGAAGAAGAAAAAAGCCAGATATGAGTGTATCGCGAAAAAGAAAATTTCAACTATTGCACTTAGCTTAAAAATAATTTATCACATATATAGTTTTTAATTTACCGAAAAAGCTCATTTAGATTCTGATCAACCTAAAAATTTCTACTTAAGCAAACCTACTTTTTATAATTCAGTATCAGCTGAATCATTATAAACATTTTTTCAGACTTTTAAACAAATCCCATTAAATCAATGACCCAAAAGCAACTGCATTAAATGCTTCGACAATTTCCAAATCTCCACGCTACATCCATAAGGATCCTAGTGACAGCTCTCCGCCGATAAAGCCCTTATAGATTAAATGGATGACGGCCGGACATCAATTGAACCTGTCCGGCAGGGTAGTATATGCGTGCAGATAAAGACACGAAATGCGTCTCTAAGAAACATGTTCTCGAGAAATATGTCCCGCTTTTCTGAGAACTTGATGGATGGTCCTCTGAAGAATCCTGAACAGTTTGCTACATAAACAACCTGCTACCTGAATTTACCGGATTACCGGACGTAAGAAAGAAAGCCAGAGAGTAATCTCGAAGGAAACACTTTCTTGTGATACATGGGATGATTATACAAAGTATCCGAATTGGTCGAGACGCATTTTTTCAATGTATAAAGACGCCATGATATAGGTGGTGTAAAAATGGTTATGGATTTTATAGGAACAGAAAAAAATGGTTACTGTTTTGCAAGAAAAAAATAATTTATATTACTTTAATATAACCTTAGACCATAATTTACAATGTAATGAAATACGAGAGTATCTGTATACTGTATTAAATAACATTTCTGAATTTTGTCGGAAAAACTATATACTCAATTCTGATTCATTCACATGCTTTATAGTGGAATGACAATGATAGTTAAAGAAATGATAGGAATGGATATTACTTTATTGTTTCAATTTTGTTACAGTAATAAGTAAACGTGTGGCTATCTTTTTTAATGCTTTGCCTTTCCTCTATGACGGACGTGTTGAGCGAATATTCTTTTGATGATAAAAAGCTATAAATTTCTCGGTGTCTATTTTACACCAATTTTAGGTACGTGAACAGAATCTTAAAGAGATCTATTAAATTAAGCGAAGAGATCAATTTCCTTTGTTAGGTTTCCATGACAATGGATTGAAATGAGAAGCAGTGATAAATTGGCACTTATAAATTGTTTTTAATATTTTGATGCTCAACGCTTCATTTTTAAGTCTTGCAGAGTAATGTTAAGTGTTAGGGCATTTCTGTAAATTTACGCATTAAGGGAATAATGCACATGAAAGTGGATTTCTTTGAATAGCACGTATTGGCGTCTATATATTTTTACACGCATGTGTAAAGACAAACGTATTCTAATGCGTAGAATTTTTATGCGTAATCCATATTCCAATTGTAGATAGTTCAATGAGCTATATATAAGAATATACACGTTTTATTCCTTTTACTTTCTAGGTTTTTAACCTCCGATCAGCTCGAGGAATAAATTCCGAGTTTGATCCTTTGTTGCTTTTTTAACTAATTTTGACTAGAAGTCGGCAGATCAAAAGCGTGTTTTAGCAAAAATTGAGAAATTTATCTGAGTTCTTGGAGACTTTCCTGTCTTTCTCAACGAGCGTCAAGTCTATCATCCGGTTTCACTCAGGACAATCTCTCTGTCCCATGATCTTGAGAGTTAAATTCACACTCAGTAAGATGTCCCCTCCTGGTATTTTTTAATACCAAAACATTTTAGCTTCAATTTCATCGACGATTTGTAAATAATAAGCAACAATTATTAATCTAATTTTTAGTTTTAAAAACAACTTGAGAACCACTTATGTCGTAATTTGAAAGAAGGGACATTTAAACTCCTCATTAAACATGAAAATTTTTTAATGAGCACGTTTGTAGAATGGATGCATCAAACCCTAATTTCAACAGAAACAGAGTTAGTTGCTTGCCGTCATGATGCTAGTACATTTGTCACAACAGTACTTTAAACCTGACTGTATCCACCACTGCACGGAGAATACAATCATGCCTTCATTTGCAAGACAATTACATTACATTACATAATCCCCGTCTTTTGAGCCATTTGGCTGCTTTCCGGATTAGATGGATGGAGAAAAACATATAATTATTAATTTGAATTAAAGGAAAATAAATATAACAAGGAGAAAAACAAAAAATGATAAAAAAAAAAGAAACATACTCTGGACAAGATCAAGCAACAGAAGAACACGGAAAACGAAACAATATGAAAAAATACATCGAAATGAAAGAGAAAAAGATTGAAAGAAAAGTTAAAAGTTTCCGAATTTGTGTGTCAGTCCAAGTGGATACGTGCTGAATGATGTTCCTCTACAATGAGAGCGTTCTCGTTACACATGAAGCGCATTAAGAGTCGAAGTCGGGTTCTTGATAAATTTTTGCGAGAATGTGTTTTAACCACTAAAGTTTATTTTGCACTGTGGGAGTTTGGAAATTCCAGGAGAGGGTTAACGGACATTTTGTGGCATAGTGCATTGGATTTCCCTTTTCTCCGCATGAGCAGTTGTCATATGCTAGAAGATTGAAGTGAAGAAGGTATGAAGGGAAATACCCGTGTCCTGAAACGAACATTAGCTTCCTCTACTCCATCCTACTGGTTTGTTTGAGATCCTAGGTATTATTCTGTATGTGCTGCGACCAGTTCCTCCGTTATCCCATTTATCTTGCCAGAGATTTTAAATAAAGCAGCTGACCTTATTTCAAATTTCAGGTAGAAAAGTGGCTTAGGGAGAAAAAAAGTGTCAACTTTTGTGATGCTTTGGTTAATTTGTCTGCGCATTCATTGCCTAGATGACAGACGTTGCCTTTGTGCCCCAATAAATATATTGTATCGGGCATGCTCAACGTTTTTCATGCTGTAAATAAAGTTGCTTTGTGACCCTATATGACTTCATTGTTTTTTGTATGCTTATTTCCTCGAAAACTAGCTATCATAGATGTATGGTTCTTAGGACACTTTTCCTCATCTGAGAACATGGAATCGCTCTCTGTATGGTTTATGCAGTAATTACGACACAACACGTATTATAATTCAGTTCTTCCAATTTTATTATAATTTGCCTTAATACTATAATTTTGATTTTATGACACTATTGATATTAATTTGCTTCATTTATATTTAATATGCTTCATTAGGACTCAAAATCTTCGTTCTGCAAACAGAAAGCTCATTAAGAAGAACAGCTTCAAAGCTGTGAATGACCTCAGATTCTCTTCTGACTAGTGGGCATTTTGCAAAAAGTCTAACAAAATATTCTGTATGTAATATTTTAGGCACCTGAAACCAAGCCCTTATTTTTGCAGGTTTTCAATGCTCTTCTTTTTTTATGTAGTTTTTTATGCAGTAGTCTTTGTTTAGACCTTTTTAATATCCGTGCATTCATAGAACTTATTTTATGCTGGAGAAAAGTTAAAAGGAATGTCGAAATAAAAGCAAACTTTTCTTTTCTGTTTTGAGAAACAGTATTATTATTAATAATTACTCAGTCGCTTATCTCACTGTTTAGCTGACAATTTAGCTAAACTAATGAAATATTAACTTCAAATTTCTAAGATAGTATCTTCAGTCCATATCAGATAAAGATGCTGCTATACAGGGTGGCCCTAAAGTCTTTGACACATTTCAAAATTTAATAAAAAATAGAATGTGGTATCAGTGTGTAGTTTTCACTAAATCTCATTACGCGGCATAAAGTTATTTAGACATAAAGAATGGCTCAAATGTCTGCTCATGAATAGCACTAGTGGTACAGAATTAGCTTAGTAAGGTTAGCTTCCAATCCGTCATTGTACGAAAGTATGACGGCTCCAACGGAAAGAACAAACTGCGTCGGTGGGTGCTTTGAAACAAAATCGAATTATCCAAGTTCAAAGAAAGTTTCGTACTATGTTTCAAAAAGATGCTCCTTGTAGAAACAGCCGTTTTTCATGACACCGAAGATTTTCAGAGATTGGAAACGTGTTGAACAGACCAAGAAGTGGTAGTCCAAGCACGTCAAATGATGATGCCGAACGAATTCGTCAAATGTTTCTTCGCAGTCCTAACATGGTCGACACGAAGGGCTACACGGGAATTGGGAATTGAACGATCAATACTGTTTTACGGTACAGACATTTATTAAAATTAAATTTCTGATTTATTAACAATTTCGTTATTGTTGCATCTCTCTTCCCCATTTCTGATAATGGGTTCACCACCCCGTCTTTGGCGGCGCATGCGCCTTAGGGGCGAGAATAAGTACGTTGGGCGAGCGTAAGCTAAGCGTTGGATGTTACATGTAAATAGTATAAATTTCTGTTGCTATGTTATTAAGCATATTTAAAAGCCTATAATCAGCCTACTTATTTTCTGCATCCTGGAATTTCTACGGTAGCGATAAGTATTAAGTGTACGCCACAGTTATGGAAAAACACTTTATGGAGAGTAATGCAATTTAGTGAAAACCGCAAACTTATATCACAATTTTTATTATTTTTTATTAAATTAATTTTGAAATGTGTCTGGGGACACCCTATATAAGAACTCAGAGACAGGCAATTCAAAATTATTTGGTTTTCAAAGGTGTCAGTACGTTTAAAAAATCGAACTGGAAAGACTTATCTTGATTCAAAACATTCAGTAAATATTATTAATGGAGAAAGTTTTAAGTGCGACCTCTTTTGCACACTGCGTTTTATCACAAACATGTAATTAGATAGAGGTAGTAATAAAATACTAAATCTCTTTCAACGTTAAAAGAATAAATTTTGAGACTATGTTACGGTATATTCCGAACTGCTACTAGGATATCGAATCGAGTTCTGATAATAATTCCAATTAAAGAAAATCGTTCTTCATTTGTTATATTCCAGTTGCATCGTTGTTGTGTAAAAATACTTTTAGAAGCTTCCATATCACTTGAACACTTTCCTTAAATACAAAATGTTCTGTGTATGCTTGAATCTAAAGGAAAATGCTCAAATTTTTTTAATCAGTTCATATATACATCCAAAGTTTCACAGAAACCTAATCATTTTATAATCCTATTATAAAACACTAAATATTGCGAGCTTATTTTCAGTTAAATAATTAAACTTATTAGTAAGAAATCTGATAAAATGACACGCTGTGTCACTTCCGACACATCTTTTCAAAAATATTAAAGTTTGAGATTTCTGCCTCTTGACATTTCTAACAACGGCAACATAAGTTAGTAAGGCCACCATTTTTTCTGAACATCTTCTAACATCTTTTTACTATTTTCCTTGCCCTAGCATAAAAAAAATATCTGATAGCATTCGTATACATTATTATGGTTTCTTTTTTCCTTTGGCCAAAGTTTTTTCCCTCTCTTTCTCGAACACTTTTTCTCCTTTAGTGAAATGAAGAAAGTTTTCTGGGAAACGTCAACGTTTGGATCGTCTAAGAAAGATAAACGACCAGCCTGGGTTGACACCACGTGGCTCTAAGCTTTTTGTCGATGTATTTGGACAGAATTCGTATGATGGGTGAGTAAAAACAAACGTCACAAATCGTATATCCCTTGATTCCTTCGTGGTTTAAGGAAGCTTAACATTCGGAATGCGATGCTTTTCTGATGACTAAATGTGCAGCATAAGGCTGAACATGAAACAAATGTTACTTGTGCACCTGTAATATTTTTTCCAAATCTTTACAGGTTTGATTAGAACTCTGTATTTATCGAAGATCATAGATATTTTATTTAAAATACATGGCATTTATGTTTAAGGGGACTTGGCACCCTAAGAATTCTGGAAAATCAATGAAAATATCAATTTTCACACACACACACACACACAATAATACTACCACACACACACACACAATACACACACAGTTGGCCACAATACACACACACACACACACACACACACACACCACACACACACACACACACAAATTTTGAGTGGAAAATGATCCTCGAACCTTTGACTCTAATAATCTGAAAGTTTCAAAACAATCAGACAAATATTTAGTGAGAGTGAGTTATTTTTTTACATTTCATACGTGCCACGCCACCTTTAAGTTTAAATCATGCATATTTCATGTAAGTTGCAAACCACCTAATTTTTTCCATAAAAGCAAATCAAGATAGTTTTCAAACAGTAGCGGTTTTAAACTTTGTTTGTGTTTACTGTTTTACTGTTTCAGTTCTTTATTATTTATGAGCATATCGTCATCATCATCATCAAACTGCTTTGCTTCTCCTCTTGTTTGAATTTCTCACTGTCAATAAAATTTCAATAAAATGGTTTTAAATTTTTCTCTGTTATAATGGATATTTGATAAATAGTACTGCAGATCATTTATTAAATATTTGACTAAAAATTTTTTAAAAGTGAAATTTTTCGCATTTTTAAAAAATTTAATTATCTTATAAATGAGATGCTAATTAATATTATAATAATAATAAATATTAATAAAATTGATAACTTAGGACTCTAAATGTCAGGTTATTGCTCTGAAAAAAAAATAGCTCGATATAAGTTGTTTTGTTGCAATTTTATTGTTTTAAAACTTTAAAGCTGTTTTCTCAGTTGCTTTTTTTCAAAATTGTCTCTACAAAATGAAAAAAAGTGATCTCTTTTATTCTAATTATTTGAAATTTTTCTGTTCACTTCATACATGTTAATAGAATTAGGGATGGATTTGAAAATTTTCGATTAGAAATTTTTAAAATGTACAAAGTGAAAAATTTGATATTTTCCAAAAATTTTCACAAAATTTTGAACAAATTTTTTTCTCTGAAACTAAAGATATCAAAATCCGATCCCTGTTTCTGTTGATTGAGAGGTCCTTTAAAAAAATTTGGAGAAAAATATTAAAATTGTATGAGAAGAGCTATTTAAAAAAGGGTTATTTTAAATTTAAAATTTTTAATTGTAATTTTCAAATGAAAAATATTTAGAAATACTCGTACAGTTTATTATCATATCACTACAAATTGAATAAGTTTGATCAAAATTGTAGAAAAAAATTTAAGCTAAGTCCCCCTTAAAAAAGAATAATTATCGTAATAATATATTTCATAAATGAATTTGTAATTGCAGGAGTTTATTTTCTTATTAACTGGCTAAACTCCTATTTCCAAAGCATGAAGATTTCAGAAAATGATGTTTACTATAACCATTTTAATGTAATTAATTTTTGGTCCATAAAATTCTGTTATTCATCAAACGATATCCAAGACCCTCATTCATCTTGTTAACACGAAGTCCCTTCTTCAGTTGCAGAATTTCATAACTCATGCAAATATAAATAGGTTATTTATTTCTAATACTATAGTCAGACAGTTTTACATCTAATATTAACCTCAAATATATCTTTCTCTTCTCCTTCAGTTTTTTTCAAATAAATTTTCTCCTTTTGTTGAATTTTGTAACTCATTATATGTATTTCTCATTAATTAATTTGTTACATCTAAATTCTCTTCTCTCTTTGAATATTTTATGTTTTTATCCTTGTATATGTTTTGTTAAATATTTTCTTTTTAATTATTGATATTTATGGTAACAATTAGGTGTATTTGGAAAATAAATTTTCATTTAGTTTTATCTTTTTATTGTTGTATTAATGGATTATTTCTTTGAATTTTTCTTCCTTATTTTAATTTACTTTTCTTCTGAAAATTAATTATTTAGTACATGAGTTATCCCACCATTAGGCCCTCGAGTATGTGGATGAGAAAAATCTGGTGAGGATGAAAACATCAGAATATCGTTCTAGTGGGTGTAATAATGGCTTGAGGTATAGTCACCTCCAATCTGCGATGACGGACATACTCTTACGAGGAGATGGACCGTGAGCGGTCATGGCTATTAAGACTCCATTGTATTGAGTTGTGACTATTATCATGACCCTGAACACTACGACAGGGCGGGAGTAACTCCTTTGTATACAAAGATTGAATGTTCTAATGTAATTTCCTTCCAATGTCTTGTATTGTGCATATACTGTGCATCGAAGATTAAGCAAAGTTCAATAATTAATAAACATTAAAGGAGAGCTCAAACTGCCCTGAAATTACTTTTTCAGGACATTATTTACAGTCACAAACTTAATATTTGCTTAAATAAGAGGAAATTGACGAGTTTTTCTAGATCCAATAAATATTCTTAAGTTTTCAAATTTTCAGAATTATATAATTTAATTCAATAATCATAGCATATCATTATACTTCAGCTATTATCACGCATTCAAAATTTGGAAAAAGAATTGCTGGATAAGTCGGGAAAGTATAATATTCCCAGCCGTAGTAATTAGAGAGTTTTTCTTGTCGAGTTAATTTTGCATTCTGATGTCACTTCTGTCTGCTAGGAAGAATGATTTGATTTACTTACTATGCGAACAGACGTTCTCAACAATTTAAATCATTCAAATTATCTGATGGTTTGTAAATATTGTTTTCTAAAAGATTTCATATTCGAAAATGTTTACGATAACTTCAGTAAGTATTGACAAAAAAAAAAAAGGATTTATGCCATCTTAAAGTCAGAACAATTATCTATTCACTGATAAAGTTGAAATGCCGAGATGTTTTTTTCCCTTTCTTTCACAAAAGTTTAATTTTATTTATAATTAAACTTCAACACTTTCATTAATAAAAGGTATTTAATATTTTAACCAGATAGTGGGCCTCGCTATTAAATAAATAACACTAAAAAATATGGGTAACATTTTTCTCGAATATGTACGATAATCCACAAGTAATTGAAGTCAATAATTATTAATGAATATAGTACTTTCATTCAGCAAGAATGATGATGTCATATAAAAATATTTTTTGCAATGTCACTTTTTATGTATAACTTCAAAGAATAAAGAAAGTCGTCTCTGTATTTAAAGAAACTGTTTTCGTTCGAATTGATCTAAACTTCTTGCAGTGCTAAAATGTGATATAAAATTAAAATTCATTCAGTCTAGATCAGACCTGTTTGAATATGTGTTTGTTTATCAAACAGATAGACTATTATAAAAGGCTTTTTTTTCGTGGGTGGGTAGTGGGTTTCAGCAGATCTGAAACATGAAAATTATCAATCTTGAAGTCGAATATGTTGGTGATTAGAATACTTCCTCTATGTATCATTTGAAACAAGAAATTTGCTCATTAGTAGGAAAAGGCACCTGCAGTAACAGTTGTAAGCAGGGAAATTTCCAGTAATAATAGAACATTATATTTTAAACTTATAGTTTTGATTGGTATTATTTCAAAGACATCGATTGCCTAGAAAAGGCTATAGAAAAACAAAAGAATTGATACATTCTTCCATTTGAAAAATAGTATACATTAGAAATTTTAAAAAGACATTTTAGGAAATTAGAAATTTGACCAGATATTGCTGAAAATGTATTTCGATGAAAAGAATCGAAAGAAAAGACATTGGATGGCATCAATCATTTAATCGCTCGAGAGAAACCCACTGAAGAATCAAGTTTAACCCTTGTAGAAGGGGCTTGTACGGAATGCGGCAATAAATTTTTCTTGCTGAATTTTGACTGTTCTTCCTGCTCCCCTAACCTAATAGAACATCCGAGCACAATGAGTCTCTGCCTCTTTCAGTCTGACTCCACCTTCTTTTCTAAGCATTTTTTTTGTGTAATTGCCTCACGTCGGCAGACCTCAGTACGCCAACAAGGTAAGTAAAGAAATTTAGTGCCTCCTCAAGAGGGGACAACGCAGGAAAACTGATAAATTGTTGATAAGTCCATTGAAAACTGCCAGAAATTTTATACAAATGGTGACTGATCAATCTACGACGATCAGGTTAAAGTATTTTCGTGGAGGCTTTGTTTATTCAATATATGCCGAATGGTCTCAACATAAAAAGTAATAAACTAAGAAAAATGGGCGGAAATGTGAAGCAGAGGGTGTAAAAAACTACTCGGCGAACTATACGCCACCACTTTCAAATTGTACCATACACCGCTCCTCCCGAAAGGTTAAAACGCTTCTTAAATGGAGATAATGAATAAAGCTTTAGAAGCACGTGTTCAATTTATTATGGTATGATTATAAATGTTTATGTTAAAATATTATTGTTGTACAAGTTTCGTGTATGCAGTGAGAATCGGGGCTATCATACAGCCTCCAGAGCCAGTTTAGAATTGATTTTATTTAACATTATTACAACTGTTTTTTCTTATCTTTTTTAAAACTAATAAAACATTCGTCTCTTCCCTTGGCTTGACAGGTCTGAAAAATTTCCCAATTTTGTAGTCATTCTATCTGTACTTGTAGTGCTTTGACGCGGTCGAAGACACTTTTGCTAGTTATTTTCTGTTTTATTAAATTATCGAAAGTATTGTATTGTTTTTTATGATTTTATTGTCAGGTGAGTCAAGTCTGATTTAAAGTGTTTTGGTTCACTTAGCCTTGAGGTGTTGATATCATCACGACGATAAGCAAAGTTCAAGACCTCAGCCTCTGCCTCTCTCAGACCTGAACCTATGGGATCTGCCACTGCGTGTTTGTAACTACAACCTGCGAAAGAGCTATAAGGTATACAACAGAAATAAAGCACCATGAATAAGTCTGGTTTTATTAAAAACATTTCCATTTGATTCAAAATATGAAAGATGATACAAACACAGTGCTAAGAATAGAAATAATTACAAAAGTGGAGCTTCCGGAATGTTTTCCTTCTAGTCATGCTGGTCCAGGCACATTCCCATTTCGTCGATGCTCGTTTGTTGTATTTTCATCGTAAGAAAGGAGATATTCAAGTTATCGAATGGTACACATTGAAAATTTGATATAAATCATCCACAAAAGTGTTTTGTAAAATATTTTAAGTCTTAAGAAATAGTAAGAGTTGTTAAGTTTTAGAGACATAATAATGAAGCCATTTTTATTTAAATTTAATGAAATGCGTGCTTATCTCTTATTGATTTGAAATTTCATCTCATAAAAATATGTTTAAACTACTTTTAAAACATTAAAGCATATCATGTTTTGCAGAAGACTGTATTTGTGAGGAAATACAGATTTTGAAATTATTCTTTATTACAAATCAATATCATGCAGAACAGGAGAGATAAGGTTTTGTACAAGTGGCTTTAGCAGAAACTTTAGAATAGAACTTATTTTAAGATAGTGAGCACCCTGAAATCCGTTTTCTTATAATTTCATATGCCAAATTATGTTATTTGTAAGAGAATAGGAATTATTATGTAGTTTTTGGAATCTCATGAACTTAAATCAAGAACTATGTGTTAATTCAGAAATTTGTTTATGAGTCTTTTATATTGGCACCGTGTTCAAGGAAACGACAGTTCTTTTTCCCTTGAGAAGCAGTATGCTTCATTAGTAAATGTTTAATTGGTTGAAAATCTTGAAATGTGGACACAAGAAGAAAACTTTTCTGTGTAATTTCTTTAGGGTTTTCTTCTCAGTTTTAACTAGATCAGTTCACCCAGAATAGTAAGCACCCTTTGGACTTTGGGCAATAATTTTGGAATGACTCTCATTGATTTCGATGGTCATCAGTTTTCTTTGAATCATATTGTTGATGAAGATTAATCCATTCATTATCAGATGAATAACCACACAAACATTTATCAAACTTTTGTTTCGGAAAATAACTGATTCTCAGAATCAAATTGAACAGTACCACCGAAATTCGGTGGTGGAGGAGGATAAATTTCCAAAGAATCGTCTTGCAGTTCTGGTCCTGGAATCCAGAACCTTTGGGCATAATGCTACCTCACAGGTGTTTTGTTGGAAAACGTGTGTTTGCAATCATTCCTGTACATATCTGGCGGAGGTATCACAGTTTTGTCCTTGGATTTAACCAATCTGTACCTGAGCAGCACAGCAAGTACTATGAGAGTCACAAGAGCAACTGCTGCAGTTGATGAGATAGCGATAGTTAGCAAAGGTAATTGATTGCAGCGATCAGGAGATTCGTCATTTCCGGAAACTGGACAATGCCTTATTCCGTCACATGCGAGGTCTTCACCTATGCAGGCTTCTAGTTCTGGACACTCCAAGGAACAAGGTTTTGATTTAGGTCTGGTGACCTCCACCCAGTTCACCTTAAATTGGCCAGGTTCGTTGAAGATGTATTCCAAGAGTGTAAGATCTGCCTCGAAAGTTCGAGTTGGATCTGGTTTCCACGACTGGGTGAAAAATGATTCATAGTGGTCGATGTCAGAAGGGCAGAATACTGAAAAAGAAAAAGAATTTATATGTAGAGGGTTTATTTATTTTACTGTAAGTAATATCAATTATTTGGAATTACATATTAATAAGTGAGGTAACAATCTATGGTAACAATAGGCTATTACAATTCCTATTTGAATGACAGTATAAATCATTATTTATTTTTTCTGACGTTTTCTTATAAGTTTCGATGTGTAAAGTTTATCCATCTGACTTTATTTAAATTTATGGTTCAAAATAAATTTTCTTTTTTACATAATGTTGTGAATTATTTAGTTTGGCGGAACCAAATTAAATCATTCACGCTTTATTGAAATTAATATTGGAATTTATAGGTCTATTGATTCAGTTTAAAAATATTTTTACCCTGCGAAAGAATAATTAACCAGGAACTGATACGTCAACTTTTATTTTAAAACACTTTGTTTCCGTAATTTTGCAATAGAGAAACAAGTGCTTTGCTCTTAAATGGAATTGTTTAAGCTAAAATAATGAAAAAAATCTTAAGCTAAGTTGTCACTTCGAAAATAAAGGCTGTAAATAAATATATTGTGATTTTAAAGAAATAATAATTTACTCGAATATTTCGATATACTCCGTAAATGCATGATTAAGGAAACCTCGTCGAAGTTAAAAAGTTTTCACTGGGGTTACGACGAATTTATCGAAATTGTCAGTCTAATGGGCTTCTCCATTAGACTGACTCTAAAATAGAAAAGTCCTGAACAAAAATAACAGATTATCTTAATTGAAACCGAAAGTTTTCTGGGAGTTTTAATTATTCTTGTATCTTAAAAATCTGCCATTAATATTTTAAGTTTCAGATAATTATTTCCTTCTATCTTTGCTTTACGCGAAACTTGATGTAGTTTAAATGATTTTCAAACTTGTTATTCTGCGCCTTCACTTTTATGAATAATGTTTAAAATTAATTAGTTATTTCTTGTTTGGGTAAATATTCCCAACTAATCATTTATGTTCTTTTTTTATAGAGGCATTTTGACGAATGGTTCTTCTTTTAAATGTTGACTAATTCTTTTGACACAAAATTACTCGATCTCCGTTTTTGTGTTGTGAAAGTAAACTTGTCAAGTAGTTGAAAATCTTGTAATGGTTAAAGAAGTTTAGTTGCAGAGCACAGAAAGATATGAGAACATCAAAGCACCGTTTCCGAATCATATATGAATAGCTAAACATTTTGTGCTTGCACGTGCCAAAATTTGTGACAATACTCCAAAATTTGCACAATTCATTTGTATTGGGGGTAAATTTCACCAAGCTTTAAAGAATGGTTTTCCAGATTTGCAACTGAACTGAGCAAAAGATTACCATACAAACCTTTAAAAGGTTCCCAGTTGTTGACATTATAAAACAAAATTTTGTTCCTGCATTCCGCATCGAACGTCCTTCCTTTCACTGTTAAGTAGAGGGCTCTAGTTGGAAAAGCAGCTAGCAACCAACGGCATCTAAATGGCAACGTGCTGTGAAGATTCAACATTAATTGTCCTTTAGAACCACTCATAACACTCGTTTCAGAAGAATGTGACGTCTTGCAGACACTAGACGTAGTCACAAATTCATAATCCAAGCTGAAGTGAAACGTCCTGAAATCGTCTCTGGGCCCCATGTTACGAACTAGGAATTCAATGTCCATCATGTGTCCAACTGATTCTAAAATAAAGCTCTTACTAGGGTCACATACACAGCCGACAAAGACTGTGGAATCTTGCCACACTTCAGTAACGTTTATCAAAGCAAACTTTCCAAAATGGAATACATTACATTTTTGACGTTCTGTGACTGCATCATATGTAGTTTGGCAGAGTGAGGAAGAAGAAAAGTATACTTCTTGCACCATCAGACGCACTCTTTGGTCTGGAGTACCACGAAGCTCGTATTTACATACCAGATCTCTAGCGCCTCCTCGTCCATATAAAAATACATTCCTAGGCGATTCTAGAGATCCCTTTAGAGAATCCCTACTATGTACATTCATAATGCAAGGGTTCGATAAAATGTCATCTTTGTAAGGCATATTTTCTACTACTTCATATCTAGCTGTAAAGTGAGGGCCACCACTTCCCCTGATTGCTGTAGAAGATAAATAGGTCATTTTGAGGATGATCTCAGGTCCTGGACTGAGATAGCTTTCATCAGGAAATGTGCAAGGTCTTGATGGAATTAGGTCTGGAAAGTCTGATGCGTGGCCACATTGTCTTGGGGATTTCTTTTCACAGTAGGATTCAGTCAGAACTGTTTCTGCGCCAATGTTTTGTTCACCCGATAATGCATTGGCTAATTGATAATGATGATAATGGTGATGAGCATGTCTTATTCTCGGAACCGGATTCACTATCTCCAATTTCCCGACATCGCAGTGCTCATGGTCAGTCCATGGGTTGAGATCTGGTACATGATAGGAAGAAAAGTACAACCAAATGCGATCAGTTGGTCGCTTACCAGTTACTCGATATGTGCAAGTTGTACCAGATGGGACGGAATGATCTGGTCCTTGGAGTATTCCAACAGGATGCCTTACACCATCTACAGTTAAAGAACATCCTTCTGAAGGTGCCCGAAAGGATCCTGATGTTTTCGCCAAGTGGATTTTAACTGCTAATTCGAAATGCGAGTTAGAGAGTGTTTGGAAAGGAACACTGATTAATTTTATCAGAATGTCAGGTCCGCTGGATCGGATAGTTGGTAAAGGCCCAGCTCCACAAAATTCTACTAGTAGAGGTGATTCTGTAGTTCTTCCATCGAATACTTTCACCACATCGCCTGCACAGTCAGAGGTTAGAGTGCCGGGTTTATATCGGTCGCTGTTTGAGTGACCACTAGGAATGTTGATTTTGAACTCGTTATCCTGGTAGATCTCAATTTGTGCGATGTTTCCTGGTGGTGCAGAGTCTTGGCGTACCCAGTAATGGCATGATATGTTGCGTAAGTAGAAACCTAAAGAATAAAGTTTAAATAAAATATTAGTAAAATTAAACATTAGTTCAGATAATTATGCAAAGAATAAAAATTTAATTTTGAATAAAATAAACTAGCTTAGTTTATTAACTTCCCGTTCAGAAGCAACACGATGGCTATTTTTGGACCGAACGAGTAATTTTGAACCACAGTTATATTACAAGGACGATACAGAAGCTGGTGTCCCTCTCTCCAAACTATTGCACCAGAACGGGGGAGGACGTTTGACCTACGACGTCATATGTAACGTGCACAAGGATCACATACATGGTGGATCTTCAGTGGAATTGGGTTTCGAACTTGCAACTCTTCGACCCGAAGCCGACACCCTGACACTATGCTACCGCGATCCTGAATAACGCAGATATGACCAGGTATTAAATGCCGAACTACGTCATTCTATTCTTTATTCATATCACTGCTTATATTATTACAAATCAGAAACAAGTCAAAAATGTTCTCGAAACATAATAAGGGAGAAAGAATTGTTATGTCAAAGTGTTCGCTTAGTAAAAAACTTGATTCGCATTCAAGCAAACATTAAGTATCTGTGAAGACTGCGTGTCACATCAATCATATCAGTGTATTTTGAAAATAATTAGAACATGAAATGAAGCACACTTTGCTTGGAAAAATAAGAAGTGCTAAATGTTTACTGAATTATCGTTTGCTTATAACTATTTTAAGCTTTAAATAAACAAAAAATAATTACATGAATTCTTATGCATAAACAACAGGCAAGTTTGAAGGTAACATTTCTGAAAAGAAAGCGGAGAAAGAAACATGTAACAAAGCAGAGGTTTATTAGCCTGTAAATAAGCTATGCATGATGATAAAATGCTTCAAATATGCGTTAATTGAAGCGTAAAATATATTTAATAATCCAACTTAGTTTTTACTTTTGGGAAATGAAAGCTATGAACGGAGATTTCGTTCTGAATTTGGATGATATCAAACCAAATTGTGCAAATTTAAAATAATTGTGTCTCAGATAAGAAATACGATATTTTCTTTCTTCATGCGATTAGCGTTCCTGAACTGACAGAAACCTAATCAAGATAACAAAAATATATAATTGAATAAAATCTTTAAAATTTCCGATAAAGACTGGCCGTACTTAAAAGATGGTTGAAAGCTTTTGGAATTTAATAGAAGATGCTTTAAATCATCTTTTCTGTTAAGGATGACCTTACCAATTTAAAGTCAATAAAGGCTATAAATGAAAAGCAAAAGGAAACACCAACAAAGTAGATCGGTATTCTATGAATCATACAAAAAAATGCATGGTAAGAAAGAGGGGCATATTCTAAATTGTTACATTGTATTTGCGTAATAAAAGTAAAGTATATTGCAGGCATTGTTTAGTGCAAGCAGGCCGCAAATTATGTCCACAAATCAAGCCCTGAGTGTCACAAGAGGTGGGGGGGCTAAAAATTGCAGTGTCTTATATTTCTCATTTATAGAGCAATGAAACAGTATTAATGTATTTTGTATTATGAAACAGTACTTTAATGCATCCAATTTTGCTACATTGAATAACAAATAACAAAATTTATGGTATTTCCATTATCCTTTTAATAATATTTGTCCAGCTAGAATTCCACTAAATTAATTGCATTTTTTCCTTAAGATAAAAGAAATATAATAGACCAAAAATAACGAATTATCCTTTATATGTCATCGAGAAAAAACTTGTTTCCTGTATATAATGTCTTTATAATGGTCTAATTTAAACCATTATTAAGCGACTCAATAGTGGTGCATGTTTTACTGTTGTTATTATGCATTAATAATAAATAACATAAACATTTTAAATTAACATCACACTCGGAGCACTATTTCTAGAGCTTGCAAATATTAAAAATATTTTTTTTCATTTTTAAAATTTTAAATGTGTTTTGCTAACCCTCGATCGGGCGCATCTAATCTGTTAATAAATACCATCTTAAACAAACAAACCATACTCATTAAATAAAGCAAAATTCACCTGGAAAATTAGGCGATTTTATGACACAATCTCGGAAATGACAATTGGTCAGCAGAGTATCACACTTCGCTCCACCAGCTACTTTGTTGTAGGACAATAAATTGTCTTCTTGGCTGTGATACAAGAATCTGTACGTCAGGTACAGACGAGGCACCACTGGTTGGCCAGCAGCCCCTTGAGGTGGCACAAACACTGTGAGCTTGACCGTGTCTCCAGTGCTGTAGAACGTCGCTGATTGGCCAATGAGGGGTCCACAGAATGACCCTGCAGGGGCTCTCAGGGATGTCCCTTTCCGCCGTGGGTTACCCTTCTTTTTGGTTCTGCGACGGACTCGTGTTGTAACACTATCTGCATGGATTGAACCTGATTCTTCTACTTCCATATAGCCCCGCAAGCAGCTGGAACTGTAAAAGAAAATTATTTAAGAACTCTGTAGCTTGATTTCCATATTTTTAGTGTTATTTTAAACTCCGACGGTACACCGACTAGAGCACAGAAAGGGGCAACAATTGCTTGTTGAAAAGTGCATTTTTTGGGGGGGGGGTTTCTTCTACTAAAAATGCACATATATTTTAGCCACTTTATAATTTATAAACTACAGCTGCGTTTATTATTTCAGGCTATTATATCATAAATTGTTTTTCACAATGTGTATCCATCTTAATTATTTAGGAGAAATAATATTTTTATTCGTTCAGTAATGATTTTTTAAAAATATTTTGAAATATTTTAGTTATAAAATTTCAAAATTAACTTTAATAGCATTAAAAGGTAATGAAAGCATCACTAGAAAATGATTTTCTCAATTTGAATTAATCGACAAATGTTTATGCACATGAAAAACGTACATATTTCTCGGAAAAATAACAAATCAAATTAGTTTTATCAGGTACTTGGGGATATACCCTAAAATTGCTTGAGAATTTCACGATGGCGACAAGAGTTTCAGTAGACATTTGTATTAAGGACAGGAAGCGTGCTCGGCCCATAACCCTTGTTAGGGATAGGCAGCTTTACCCATAATTCTTGTTAGGCTATATCCAGAAATTCCTGGTCATTGTGTGGAAATATCGTTGAATGATAGAGCAGTCCAAATATTATGTCTGGGTTCTGACGGTCTTTACAAGGCTGTTACTATGTAAATGTTTTGGAATGTTTTAATATTTTTAATTATGGCTGTTCTTTAATTCCTTTGTACTTGTATATACTATTGCACGCTGCTTGTGTTTATTAATTGTAATGGGCACTGCATTTGTATTTTTTATTTTTCCCTATAATTTTTTTCTGTATGTTTTCTTTTGCCACAAAACCTTTATTTTTTTTCTTTCGTGGTGTGTTTCTTGGTTTCTCTGTTTTACTTGCCCTTGGAGATCTTTTGTCTATAATTTGTTTATGGTTATTCCTTTGTAATTTTTCGCCAAACCTGTTTTGGGTGTAGCATGTATATATTTCATGATTTCTGTGTCCCCTCCGGTCCTTGGAATGGCCTTACACCCTTACGGTTAGGCTAGGTCGGAGTGGATGTTAAATAATAAAAAAAGATAAAAGTCATTTATTAAGATGGATACACTTTAAAATATATTTACATTTACGACACTACGTAGCAACATTTCAGAAACAATGATCCCCCATTATGTCTAAATTACTTACATATAGTCGGTGAATCAATCAGTAGCAGATTTCATCAACAGTTAGACTACTTGTCTAACTACTTAAACGCTACTGTCACAGGAAGGTAACTCCAAAGGTATCTATTGAAAAGGTTACAGCAGGTATCTGGCTACTGCATCTCTCTAACAGACCACCTCTGATAGTGAGAAAGACTGACTGACCGTGTCTGACGCATAATAAAGACAAGTATATATACCCTGGTAACATTATTAGATTTACATACCAGCTGCGGTTATCGGATAAACAAAGTCATACGATTCTTATTAAACAGCTGTGTATCTAGATACCAAGTGAAGTGATAAGCTCAAAGTAATGACGCAAGACACTGAAAAACAATGCTTCGAATCTTATAGTAAAAGTATGAGAGACAATACGAATTCAGAAATGAAAGTAAGTTATTTCATAACTAATTGGAAAATTTCCAAACAATTTAATTGTAATTTTCAAGTCATTCCAGTAAAGTAGTAGTTTTTCTAATTATCTTTATAAAAATATTAATAAGAAAATCTCAAAGCAGAAAAAAGGAAGGCATGTTATGGTCATTAATCAGTACTTCAGAAAAATTTCCTTCTTCCATGGCCACAATTCTCTCATAAAAGAATTCGGTCTTCTTAGGGAGAAATTGTCTTTCTTCGCATAGAAAAGGTTGATGCGCATTGTTCTGAAAGTGTTTTGTATTCATTTTTGTGTGGTAGGTTAACAAAAAATGCTAAGAATACCATTATTTCTCAAAAGCCGTGTTGTCGCCAGGTGCATTGCAACGCAATGATGGTCTTTTCAATCAGTGAACTTCATAAGCTTATTTACGATGTGAGTACCATACTGAAAGAGTTCGTGGTTTGAAAATATTTAAAACAGCAACTGAGATTTTTAACTCCTATCCACTAAATACAAATTAGAATTTTATCTCATTCCTAATGGTAAAAACAAAATGGAAGAAGGGTCATAGCTCATTACTAAATACAAAATATGAGCTTCTAGGTATCATAGTTCATTCCTTAATACTAAATACAAAATGAAATCACTTAGGAATCATAACTCATTCCTATATGCTGAAAACAAAATGAAAACATATAGGAGTGATAATTCATTCCAAAATATTAAATACAAAATGCAAGCATATAGTGCATTTCTAAAATACAAAAAGAAATCATACAGGACTCGTAGCTTATTCCTAAATACTAAATACGAAATGGAAGCATAAGAAGTCATAGCTTCGTTCTAGTCACGAGATTTCTACCCATCAGGAAAGTATAGGCAGCTACGGTATATGAAGAAAAAAACCAAGAAAGATAGAAAGTAAAATATATTAAAACTAAAGAGAATCCACTTATTAAAAATGTTGAAAATTGTATGGATTCTTAAAAGACAAATGAAAAAATAAAAGAAAATGATACATAAAAAATTACAGTCGAGGTCCGTTGTATTTTCATACAAGAGGAAAGGAAATCTTTCCGCAATACCGCAGAAGATTGGAAACTAATGTTCACACCTTTAAAGTTATTTTAATTTATTTTATTTTAAGCTTGGAAAAACTCATAATTATATATTTCTTTAATTAAAAAAAATGTCTCTCATGAAGTACAACCTCAAACCGATTTTTTTTTTCATTTTTAATTTTCGCTCTCGCTTTATTTGGCCTTTAAATAATAAGCTGAGGGGATGTTGTATTTAAAAAAAGGGTTTTTTTTTATAAATAAAGCCGAGGACAGATGATAAAAAAGATTATTTTTTATTTTCAGAGATAAACAAATAAGAAAAGCAGTGTTTCAATTTGTTTCAAGTTTTTTGGTTTCAAATTTCAAACTGGTAATTATGTAGAAGAAAAAAATGAACTAAAGTTCATAATAAAAATGTGAATTTAATACTTAAGTAAGTATCCTTTGATTACAAAGTTCTTTTCTTTGACAGAATTATTTTCTTTACATGATCTTGGTTCAAGTTTCCTATTATAACAACATGAGAGAATAAAGAAATGAACTAGTGATTTAATTTTGCAAAGAATGAAATAATAATTGTAAATGCCAAGAAATTCTATAAATTATATTGTCCAACAACAGAGTTAGATTTTGTTATCTCGAATCATGAACAAGATTTCGGATTTTGTAAAAAAATTAGACACATTATGTGTTTTAAAACTTAGGTTAATAGATTGAATCTTCTTTTTCTTCAAACATCAACTTGTAATTTGATTGCTGTGAATATAGAACACTTTATCAAAAACATACATGTTTATTTTGAATTTTAACTTGGCATTTCTTTATGATGTGGACTTATTTTTATTTACTAATTTTTTTTTACATTAATGAAGGATTTCCTCAAATTTGCACAAAATTAGTTATCCTAGTTTCGCACATAAATTTGTTCAAACCAGTTAATGGCAAACTGTCTTATTCAAATAAAAATTTGCTAAACAAAAAATCATATTTCTAATTAATTCTTATGGGATACTAAAGATTAGTCAAAGATCTATTTCATAAGTTAACAATAATCTCGAAGCAGAAATGCTTCTAAAATTGCAACAAAATAATGAGCTTGTTTTATCTGTCCAAAGGAAAAAACTGATATATTATTACAAGGACTCATATCTTCACATGAAAAACATTTTTTCCCTCGAAATGCTTTAATTACTGAAATTGCAAAAATTCTGTCGAAATTTCCAATTAGCTAATTTCTAAAATTACATTGAAATTTCTAAGTAATTCATTTTTATTGATTAGGTTAGGCAGTGAAAAAAATTAAATAATGTAGAGTACTATACGGCATCACACATTTAATTAAACTTCATGTTACTCATAACAAACGATTTTTCTGGTCTTTCAATAGTTGTTGACATTTACTGTATAAAAACTTCGATTCAACTTTTGTTCATTAATATGCTTTCAGGTAAATGGAAATGTCAAAATAAATACAAAAGTTGGGATAAAAAAATATCTTTTGAAAGCAAGAAACAATGACGTTGAATTAATGGAATATAAGAAATCATTAGCTATCTTTTTTATTTCTACCCTAGAACTAAACAAAAGACTTATTCAGAAGCAGGGAAAAACAAGCAAAAATCTTAAATTCATTACGTCATTTTTTTCTGGTCAGAGAAACTTTTGGGTAAAATATAAGAAAATAAAAGAAATGAAATACCTAATGAAAATAAAGAATCCAAACAAGTCTAAACAAGTTATTCTTTTTCAAGCAACGTTATGATTTTGAAAAGAAAACTTCTCTTTCTTTTTAACTTTAACTGTGATACGTATTCGATGGCGAAACCAAATCGTCTGGCTCAAATATTTAATTCTCCGAAGGCAAACAAAGTAATTACTCAGGAGAAAATGATCGAAATGCATATGGACGAACACGTGAAAAAAGAAGCAACTAAAAATTAATTAATTAACTTTTTATTTCGACCGAGAGTTTAATTAATTTGAGATAAAAACCTTGTCTTGTTTTGAAAAGACTTGATTCTTTTGTTAAGAGGAGGACGGCTTACTCAGTAGGGGCGTGTGATATGAGTTCGGTAATTAAGTTGTCAGCTTTGGCAGCACTTCAAAGTAAACATTTTTTTCTTCCCCTCTTCGAGCTAGTTATTTACAGAACAAGGTAATGAATACTAAAAATCTACCCTAAATGTTTAAAGAGTTTAAAAGTGTCAATGTTAAAGTTTAAGAATTCGAAATTTTTCAAAGTGAATCTCTTTCAGAAGTTACACGCTGTTTTAAAATTTAAAAAAGAGTTTGAATTAAATTTAAATGAAGAATAATGCATCGTTTTATAGAGACTAAGTTTATAACGATGTAAAAATTGATTAGATCTGCAGAATTATATACAAAAACATTCTAGTTTAAAATCTTCGAGTAAAGTATAGTTGAAAAGACACTTTAATACAGCTGATTTTTAAAAGTACGTAGTATAGAAAAATTATAATAAACTGATTGGGCGGAGAGAGATCCATACTTTGATGGTCTTTATTATCTTGTGTTGGTCTTCTAATCTCACTTTGCCAGCATATTTAGTGAAATCCTAGATTAAAGGACCCATGATAAAGAAAGCATTGGCACGTTCTGCTGGTCGAAGCGACCTTGATGCAACTAGATACCCCCTGCGGTAGAAGTCTGACTTAGTTGAATATAGGGTAGGCTGCTTTTCTGGAGGACTTTCAGGAGGAACTGGTTCACGTTTTTGTTTCGCTTCAAAGAAAATATCAGCCTGCCAGTTTTTGAACAGTGCTGGTTAAAAACACAGATGGAGGATAGAACTGACAACCTTCTACCTCCGGTTGATGTTTCTCAGCCATGCGATGCCATAACCCTCTGGCCACTGAAGGTTCTCAAAATCTGAGTACAGTTGTATATGGAGGTTTATTTACTGATGGATAGGTGAAATAGATTCGTCCACCCCGTTTCCCCTTTTCTCCTCTCTATGGGTGATTGAAAATGTCAATGGAAGGCCTTTCATCTCATATCTCTACCCCAAACCCAACTGCCTTCTCTCCGCTTACCGGCCGAAATCCGCCCCACTAGTATAGAAGTCGCATGGCCGGTTACGGCCGGCTTAGGAGTCAGAGGGATAACGGACTCGGCCATTGGTGAGCCTCTTTATCATCTTGATCATTAAAATTATTTGCTTTAATATAAGCCTAAATAAATTTACAGCAAGCTAATCTAACTAGTCAAGTTGTAATGTTTTTAAGCTTCCTACTCAAGGTTTTCCTTCTACAAAATTCAATTCTGCTCACACTATTTATAAGTATGTTTTGCTTTAATGCACAATTTCGATATTCATTCTATTAACTGATGAAATTCCTTTTAATCTTGATTTAATGAAATTCCTTTTAATCTTAGAACTTCAGTCACTTTTAAAAGTGAATATTCATTTGAAGCGAATTATCACTCTCCCGTCTTTGCCTGAAAGGTTAAAAAATTCTTTTCATGTTTCGAATGATCTTTTGATCTTTTAACATAGATTAATTACATTAGAAATAGCTGAAAAATTCTGATTAAGAAAAATCACATTTATATCCATTTTTACCAAATACATCTTTAATGGATCAATATCCAAACAACTCGTCGCGAAAATGTACTTCTTCTAAGCGATAAGTTCATTTTTTTAACGTTGATAAAGCTTGTAATATAATAATAATGTTACAATTTTAAAACAGAATTCTCTATTCGCTCCGATTTTCTTTTTCAAGTTTAATTGAATCTTAAATTGTTTCGTGAAGAAATGTGTAGGATTTCAAGGGATAAAATCTCGTTTTTTTCACAATTATGTTTATATTACTTCCAATTGAATTAAAATTCTCAGTTATACGAAAGATTTTTCTACATGGCTTATTCTGTCATAATAAAGAAAGGGGAATTTTAAGTGCAGGAATTAATTAACTGAATCAAAAAATTTCACCAGCTCTTTTGAAAATTTATAAGGAATCAATATCGAGATAAAAAAACATTTTGAACTGTCTACAAAGGAAACAGGCCTGAAATTTGTGATTATAACTTCTTTCTTCATAAAAGTAAAGCCGTTATAGAATGAATAAAATGTTTTGTATTACTTTCATTCACACACACACAATTAGGACTCCAGTTTGGAAATGGGAATATTAAATAGAGGTTTAAATTTTTCCTTTTTAGCAATTTCAGTCCTTCTGCTGATAGGGCACTAAATCTAAAATATCGCATTTTTTGTATTTAATGTTTGCAAAATAATTTATTGTCCAATTTGTTAAAACAAGGTAATCATTAATAATATCTGAAAGTACGAAATAAAATCGAAAATCAAGACAAGAAATTTTTTCAGTTTGCAGTATTTTCTTAAGAAATGTCATAGGAAGTAAAAAAATAAAAAAAACACTTCAATTATTTATCGCATATTGCCATTATAATACATTTTGCCATATACATACATATTGCCATAATTATACATTTGAAATAAAATTATTAGGATGGTTTTCTTATATGCTATAGTCTACTGAACAGGTTACACAGCCGAGATCTAAACTACAACGTTTAATATGAGTTACGGAATGAGAAAAGGGAACTGTTCATTACTGATCAAAATTCAAAGACGTGGCCGTGGACTGAATGCTTAAATTTATTATCACTAAACATGAAATATCTGTGACCAGCGCTAACTTAAAGCTCAAGAGAACCTCACACAACGTACGCTGATCACAATCAGTCATATTCTCAGTGTTACTGAAAACGCAAAAGCACCGCTAGAGGGCAAAACAGATATTAGGAGCAGTTAGGCGTGTAAGGCCGTAACAAGATGAATATAGAAAAGTAAGTATGGGTATATGCAACGAATCAAATTTAAATGAATATTCACGTAAGCGCATGCGCAACGATTGAAGTTCGGTGCTGTTCAATCCTCAGTTCCACTGTAACGAAACAAATTTAAATTAATATTCAATTAAGCACATGCGCAACCATTGAAGCTCGGTACTGTTCAACCCGCAGTTCCACTGCTGTTACCGTTTTTCCGTTCACACGTAGTTTTACTTTTAAGTGACTATCCCGTATTCTATAACTTTTCTCAATATTTACGCAGGCATATTAAAAATTAATTTTCCTGTTTAATATATATTCCTGTTTAGTTCAGCTATATTAACGTCCAATTTCGCAGCAACGCGAGGGCTATGTTTGTAACAGGGAATAGTTTAGATTGTGTTCATAGGAAAATTATTGTTTTGATTAAAATGATCTTGGTGAATCGTTTGACTGCATAAGAGCCTGCAGTTCATTTTTAATATTAAAAGGAATAAGATCTTCTTTAAGAAACACCATGAATCATGATACGTTAAAAAATAATTGCAAAGTTAATAATTTCAACGAAGAAAACATTTTTCTTTTTTAAATTCACAAGCATAAAAAAGGAAGAGACTTTTGATCTTTTCGCCTTTCATTAAATTTAAATGTTACTGATAAATAATATTAGTTACTATTTTCTTTCATTTTAACTTAACCATAAAGATCTTATAAATAAATATAAAATAATATCTTTACATGCATATTCATTTTAAAAGTTAAAACATCCACACGATTACAACACACAAATCTTCACTGTTTGATAGGTACAAGATTCACAGAAATTTAAACTGTTGCGATCGAAAACAATTCTTATATTAATATTGAAAAAAATGTTTTTTCTTCATGTATTTTCTACATATAAAGAACAACAATGTCGACATGTAAAATTGCATTAAAGACTGCATCTACATCTTGTTTTGAACTTGAATTCCTTTCTGAAATTTGAAGGGCATATACTTGAAAGAGAAAAACAAACACAACCTGTCGTAGCAAGACAAATGACCGGGTCGTTTCGGAACGTGGCATGTCATTCGAATAACTCCATACCATTTGTAACAACCGCCGGATATCCAAGTGATGAACGACGTACCACCATGTGACAGTTGTAATTTTAACTTTCAAATGTCTGTTCCTGTAGTACTGGTGCAAGTTTATCGAAGAACGACATCTCACAATTAAGAGAATGAAATAATAAAAATTTTTTAAAAACATCCTTTTATTTGTGTATTTAAAAGAAGAAATAATTTTTTTGAATAAGTATGGACGTCAAAGCCAGATTTGAAGAAATTTTAGGCTGTAATAGAAATATTGTAAGCAAATTGAAATTTTAATCTCATTTATAATGTGTTTTAACTATTAATGCATGCAGGAATTTTCCTTCTTATGGTATTTAGTGCTGTGTAGTTTCTTTGTAGTATTGTTTTCAGTGCCTCACGCTTTTGCGCTCTTGTTTTGGCATACATTTTTTTTTTAATTAAAAATATATTTTCTTCTTTTTAATATTAATATTGTTTTCGATTTTTTAATGTTTTATATTCCATAATTCATTTTTGTGAATATTTTAGAATTTAAAACAAATGTTTATCGACTTTACTCCCAGATGGAGCCCCTCAAATAGAACTGATAATTAAACTCTGAAAATTTAATATTAAAATGATATTTTTTCTTTAAGAATATAATTGATATCTTTACTTTGTTAATTCCGCTATTCTATATTCAGATGCAATGAAGTTATTTATTCTTGAATTAAAAAGTATCAGATATAGATACCTGGTATACATATATACATAACACATCTTTTTCATTTCCCAGATTAATTCAATCCGTGCATAATAATAGCTTGGTTTCAATGATTTTTTAAATAATTAAAAATGAAGATCATTTTGATGTTGATTTTAAGTTGAAAATAATTTGGATCAATATTGAAATATAAATACTTCATCTCAACAAATTTTTGTTCAAATTTTGTCATAAAATGTCTTTTTTAGGATTCTTATAAAAAATCTCGAGCGAAAAATTTAAATGATTACTTAGAGGTAAAAAATAACTATAGGGCGAAATGCAATTCATTATATATACAACTCATTATTAGTTAGTGAAAAATTAAATTTGAATAATTCGAGTATTTAAGAAAATTCCAGAGGAAAATTATTTGAATACCTTTGTGATAGGCTATAATAATTATTTGAATACCTTTCTGATAGGCTTGTGATATCTTAAATGCAAGAGATATTAAGGCGTCACAATATTCTTTTAATCCAAACGTAATATAAGGATATTAACAGGAAATTAAATATTAATTTTTTGTTGTTAAAATTAGCTATAAATTGTTATGTAAAAACTGTAAAAATAACTTAAGTAAAGGTAGATTTGTTTAAAGAAATAAAAATTTATTCTGTGAATATTTTAAGTGTAGGACGATTAAGAAAGATATAAAATAGGTAATAATTCATATTTAACGAAGGTGTTTTAAATATTTTGAAAATACTACTATGATCATCCATTCCTCTCCTCATTAATTGTTCCATAGAACCTCTAACAAGGTAAATTTTTATGCTAATATAATTTCCGAAAATCATTTAAAAATAAAAGCAAAACATCAAAAAGAGATGCCATAATTTTAGGTGTACAGTTATGATACCATTAAATATACTGTATTGCCCAAAGTACTAGAAAACTACGCCAGAAAAATGTCTTTTCACACTGTTCGATATGTCATCTAACAATAAAAAGTGTTGACAGAGGATTGCTCGTACATTAAATGGACAATAAGTAACTTGACGGAATTAATATTCTTCCGATGTCCCATTTGTGAAAAATCGGTTGATAAATCGGTACTACATACTGTGCGTTACCAAGACTCAAGAAATGCAACTACAGAATAATGAAACAAAAGCGTAAAGAGACTTAATAACAGCAATCTAATCTTGAAAAGGATATTGCAGTAGCTTATAATTTCCTTGGGGACAGTGATCACTTATGAGGTTCAAAATATACGATACGGTGGATGATAAGAAAGCTAGCAGCAGGAGACTTATGGTTGAGCTAATAGGTACGGGATTTCACCGACATAATCCTTTCACCAAATGCCAAAAGCTGGTGCCAATGCCAGTAAACGCCAATATGTAAAGCTGGCGTCAGTGCTTCAAAGCTCAACTTCGTTGGATTGTAGAATATTGTAATGTGATGAATATTGTTTCAAAATCTGGCAGTCCAGGTAGAATCTGATAAACATGTCACATTCGATTAATAGAGGTATACTGACATGTGGGTTTACTGAAAAAGGCCTTATATTCCTTGTTTCTCTTGCTAGAAAAATGTATCTAGACATTCTGGAGAACAATGCACTCCCGACGAATCTATAACAATTAGGGGAAGACTCTACCAATTTGGGTAATTTCGTTTGCAACAGTTCTGCCCACATATCAAAGCTAGTGCGGGTGTTCAAAAATGGCAGTGATTTACACAGAGCTCCGATATTAACTCTACTGAATCTCCTATTGTCAATAAGAATATTAATTTTATGACTAGCTCTGTTGTCTAATCATCTGTGGCCGAATTCAGTTAGCAAGTTTCTTGGACATTTGGAAATCAGTTCCAGCGATCATCAATTAGTAATTGGAGGAAAGTTTTTTTTCCAAAAGTGTACTATTGTGACTCATCAAAAGATGACCCGCATCCTACTTGTTTGATCCGTTTGATTAATGAACTGTAATTACAAAACGACAATTGATTTAAACGAATTCCATAACTTTTAGCGATTTATTTAGTATGATGCTCCCGAATGGAGACATCCGACCAACACTAACGAACGGCAAAAGCCAACCTGACGAAAACAAACATTCTTATAGAATAACCGCCAAACTGACGTTGGTGTTACAGTTCAACACAAATCTTTGCAATACAGGCGCGAACACTACTAATAAGTAGAACAAGAGTGTCTGATTCTACAGTAGAACGTTACATTCCAAACATTGCAATTAATAAACAATCCAATAAGAAGAAAGTTCCCCTCCTCCATCAATGATTAATGTCTAGTGATTAGATGACTGATCACCGATTTGTAACTCCTTATTTTTCTGAAACTTTCATTGCTTCTTAATGGTTCTTCGCGAACTTAAACTAATAAAATAAACTGATTTTACTTCCATAGTTCTGCCCTATGTGTATGAGTGGGTGAAAGCCCGAGAACGAGAATTTCGATTGGTTCAGTGCGATAAATTAGTAGTCTGAATCAGGCTGCATGATTGATACTCGTAATTAAGAAAATGTGCGGAATAAATGTAATGCAACTGACTGGAATTTCGAAGATCCTCCTAGTTTTTCTCTGATATAACAAAATTGTAACCAGAATTCTTTTTTTTATTCTTTGGAATCGAAGAAACTTTCAAAAAGCCTGAAAAGTTAACAGAAAATTGCTTTCGTGTTTCAGAGTCACGAACTTGAAAAAAAATCTTGTTTTTAAGTTTAACTCATGTTAGTTTGCATGTAAACCGAATTATCTTCTGCATAATAAAGTTTGAAGAACAGTAAATCCTCAAATTCATTTGGAGCTATATGTTTACATATGTTTTGCATCATACACAGAATTTTGGGGGTTTCTTTGGTCCCGCGTCACTTCTTTCTACATTTCCTTTCCTGAAATGGTAGTAAAGGTTTAAAATATGTATAAAATATTTTGATTTATAAGTGCTGACTATTACAAAAATACTGATTTTATATATTAAAATTAAAAGTATTTTAATTCATAGATTAGTTTTATATACCGCGAATAGCACTGATATCGAAGCAATCAGGGATATAAAAACGTTATTTAAAATTTAGTGTGTTTCTGTAGGTTAACGCATTGAATATTGCAGATTAAGGCCCGGTACACACATGCGATATGTATCGGACATGTCATTAAAACACAAACTTCCAGTGAAGCAACTAGCGGCTTGAAGTACATACATATCAGTTGTGTAGTAACCTCCTGTTCTGTTCCGTTTCCTCCCCGATTCGAGGCAGAAGTGCGAAGCAAATGTGTCGGACAAATAATAGGCGACAGTCTTACTCTGTGGGAGGTACGCGTCTACTACCCAACTGCTATCAATGCACTTCAAGCCGTTACTAGCTTATTCGGCATTTTGCCGCTATTGAGTTGTCCGTTTCAAATCGGACGTGTGCACTGGGCCTTAACGAAAGAATTTATTACAGCTACACATATTAAGAAACAGCAAAAAGTAATGAAAGATAATTAGACACAAGAGGAAATTGAACAGCGGTGGAAGTCAGAACGAGATCATTAGTTTTTATTTAGTGTATGTGCAGTATCAGCCAATAATACCTTACAGATCAGCAAGGAACATACTACAAGGTGTACATAAATGAATATCCCAACTTTACGGGGCTATTAAAACAAAGAACAGTCTTGTTGTTCATCGGAAATCAAAAATAACAGTTGAAAATTTAAATTTAACACAGTTATACGACTTGTTGAATGTGATGTTCTCCAGAAACACGAACGATATCAAAGCGGTAGGATAACTCATTCCACACTCTTTTCAGCATGTTTGGTATCGTTCGCTGCCTCTATAACGATCGTGTTTCTGGAGGGGGGGGGGTCACATTGAATACTTATAACTGTGTTGAATTTAAGCTTCAAACTGCCATTTTTGATTTCCGATGAACAACAAAATTGAACTTTGTTTTGTTTTCTTTTAATAGCCCTGTAAATTTGGGCTATTCATTTATATACACCCTGTATTTTAGTGGAAGCGAGGGAAAGGAATAGTTTCGGCTAACAACAACGGATATAACAGTTTCGGATAAATATTCAGAATTAAAACAAAATCATAAAATTTGCTATTGTAAAAATATTTTCCAAACACAGCGAATGTCTTCAAACAAATGGCTCCAATTATATGCTAAACCAACAAACAATTAGGAGTCATTTGTAATTTCATCTCCTTTGGTTATTTTTTATAGAAAAACCATTCATATGTAAACTAAATTATTTAAAAGCATCATTATATTAAAAATTCGGGTCTTTTTTTGAAAATTTTAATACTGAGGGAAGCAACCAGTGATTCGTAAACCAACATAAGTACAGCGAGTGCTAATTGGAAGGTTTTCATCTATGTTTTTGATAAATTAATTTTGAATTAATCAGTAATTAAAACAGTAACTGATTAATAAAACAATTGCCTCGATGCTTTATTGACATGAAAAAGTAACGTTTAGGAAAAAAAAATTTTGTCGAAAAACAGATGCCTTTTATTTAACTAATTTTAATTGAATATTAAAATACAGTTTTTTCCCCCACTTATTTAAATAAATCGATGCATCTTTTGCTGAATAAAAAAAGTCTTGCAGTGTAAGCTCAATTGCTTTTTTCTATTGTTCCATGCAAGTATAAATTTAATATCCTTTCAAAGATCATTAAAATTACTGAAAGTTTTATATAACAGTTTAGTAAAATAAGGTTATTTCTTTATCTGTTTAATCATTCATTAGCAGAGTTACGATGATATGCAAACACATTCATCTTCCAAATAAAAATTCTCGCATCTGTTTCTGAAACTTCCCGTGTATTCTTTTAAGGCTCTTCTGAAAAGACGAACTTTTAATTTTACGAAAACAAGCATAATATCTCAAGAGATTTTGTATTCCTTTTAAAATTTCTGGTGACAAATGGAACAGAGATAGCATCTTCTAATTGATGTGACATTAAAATTAATTAACCGTTGAGTTTTCTTACAAATAAGCGACCATAAGTACTATTCATTCTGTTCCGGTTCCCAATCTAGATCTGATATGTAAAAAAAAAAGAATTCGCAAAATTAGCTTGTTTCTTTGTCTCAGAAAAGTTGACACATCTGTGCTGTGAGAGATAACGGTAAATTAAATATCGCAAATATCTCACCTCTGTTTCTGACATCCAGCTCGGAAATGAAGTGTTTCAGAGCTTATTTATTACTGCGTCTTCTTCCAGTTCAAAGGCTTATTTTTATTTCTTTGTTTACAAAATTAGAATTCTGACATCTAAATGTAATTGCTTAAACTATCTTGTTGTCCCTGAACCTCGTGTGGATTCAAAATAAATAGTCTCTTCTTCAAAAGTTGGCGTCCAAACAAATGGTTAGAAGACTCAGTTATTTTTCCTGGAAGAGCTTCGGAGAATAAATGAGTAAGTCACAAAGGAAAAGAATTTGTAAAATAGGACAGAACGTATTGTTATAGATTAACGAAACAATTATTCTTCCCTGTTTTTCCTTTTACTTCTGTAATTTATGATTGCGTTTTAAAAAGAATAAAGAAAGGAAAAACTAATAAGTTAAGTAAAGGGAAAAATTTTAATTATCTTATTTAAGCGCTTCTCCCCTTAATTTTGTTTACACATTTTGGTTAAATACAGAAATTCTATTTGTTTATGCATTTTGCAAAACACTATCTGCGTAAGAAAATACAAAAGACAGCAAGTACAGGACAAATAAAATGAATTATAAAAGTATTGATGAAATGTTTAAACCAAATACAAAGATCAATTCGAACAATACAAATTCAGGGGAAAATAAATTATTTTGAATTTTTAATTTCTACAAACGGGAGATGATAAAAATGTGTTTGTGGAAAAGAATGACTGTTATTAATTATTTTCGTTATTATTAGGAGTTATTAAGGAATTATTTTTAATTTTTAATTTCTACAAACGGGAGATGATAAAAATATGTTTGTGGAAAAGAATGTCTGTCTCATTGTAATTTATATCGACAATTATTAAAAATGAAATAAATTTCAAAAAGGAGTAAAAAAAAAATGTTTATCTACAAAAAAAAGTCAATAAAAGCGGTGACTGAGCTGAGAATGTTTCGAACCATTAACATGAATTCTAAAAATGAAATACTTCAAATTTACTGTTTAAAAAAATTATTTTGAAAAATATTATTTATTTTAATAAGCAAGAGCCAACTAAAATCAGAAGAAAATTAAAGCATTTATTAAAAGAATTGTTGTTGAAGAGATTGGCTAACAAGTTAATTTTTTATGCATAACGTTTTCTTATCTTCTAAGCTATAATGAGAATTTATTTTATACCATCAATTCATCATTTCAAAACTGAATTTGTTTCATTCTTATTTTTTATAGTCTAGTGCATTTTTCAATAAACAAAATAAAAGCGGATTTTTAATATCCCTATTTATTATTTTGTACGTTGATGTTAATTTTTCAAATTGACATTTAATCTTATTTTACAATATTAATGAATTGCCCTATTACTTTATAAATTAACTCTCTAAACTTGCTTGTTTTTCATAAATTACTTGAATTTAAAATTTTCATTGTTTTTATTCTCTTAATATCTAAACTAACGTATATTGTAATGAAAACATCTTCAAAATATATTTCATTTGTTATTAGTGGCGAATCCAGGATTTCGGTCGGGGAGGGGGGGGGGGGTGAGGTATAAAAAAAATTTACATCGTCGTGACGGATGTCAAACCTTATGGCTTATGTGAACCAAAACACTTTAACTTTACAGACTTTACTCACCTGACAATAAGAATCTTAAAGAACACTACAATATTTTCGATAATTTAATGAAAAACACAATGATATAACTAGCAAAAACATGTTTTTGACCTCGTCAGTGTAACAAATACAAGTGGAATGACTACAAAAGTGGGAAAATTTTCGAGCATGTCAAAAGCCAGGAAGAAATGGTGTGACTTTTTAAAAGGGAGGTTCAGAAAAAAAAATCTGTAGTGATTTTAAATAAAATAAAGACTTCTGGTCTAGCTCTGGGGGCTGCCCCCCGTTACCCCCCCCCCCCTGGATTCTCCACTGTCTGTTATATGTCTCAACTATTTGCTTCAAACTTCGTGTTTTCGCTATAAGCTGCAATTTTAATGCGCATCTAATATTTAACTACACTACCTATTTTTACCACATGCCTGTTTTGGCTTATATTAAATTTTTTATTTTTCTCTTAGAAATATTGATTTCATTATCTAGAAAAATCATAAAAGAATAAGTTTCAAAACACCGTCATAATTATGATCCCAAAACCTTGTAATGTGTGTTTGACTGTCTCTCTAACAACGGCCTTGTAAAATAGCAGAGCCCTCTATCCTTTAGCTCTATCAAGGAAAGACAATATCTGACATATTGTGAGAGACGCTTGCACTAGGAGGAACAAGACATGCTCATGACATAATAATTGTTGTTCTTTTTTGGAATAATAGATTCCCTTCATATGGGTGATGTTAGGGCCGGATTGAAACATTTATACGCCCAAGGCCAAAGCATATGTTGAGCCCCCTCTCAAAACATTTAATATATGATTTTCAATTTAATATACAATAGTTTATTTTTGAAAGTTAATATACAATAGTTTATATTTGAATCACTTAATACAATCTTTAAAATCTTTGAACCACATCAAACTTTTTAATTCAAAATTACACTACTTATGAAATAACATAACATTAACACACCTACGAAGGTGCTCCATCGAATTTCTTGAAATCGTCTGAAATACTTAATATAATTTCTTATTTCGCACTTTTGTCCATGAATAGACTTGAAGGGCCATTGAAGTGGACAGATCTTATTAAATTTATGTGGTATTCCGCCCACGCACCTTCAAGAATGCCGTCTGGAGCCGTAGTTTAGAACTAACGATTGGCAACGCTCTGCGAGCAGACGTCACGTGACACGACGGAGCTCTTCTCTTGCTAGCGACAGAACTGCACCCGCGTTTGCGAAGAACAGAGTATGCAATTGAGCGATTGGACGCGATGTCTAAACCAGAACTACCTGCGATGTAACTTAACTTGGTGTATAGGGCAGCAACGCCCTCCTAAAATTCTTCACTTCTATCTTCTTTATTCTATGTTGTACCGTTTTAATGTTTGTTTCGTCCACGTTAGTATTCCATTAAATATTTGAAAGTCCAAACCAGCATATTTAATCTGCATATCAGCTCACACGGGACCTAAGCTCCCATACTACATCTATTTCAATGCAAAGAAGTACAAGGACAAAAGATGATAAGGTCCATGGGAGACAAAAAAATATATCGTTCAATATATTTAATGTAACGAATGTAAATTTCAAAAACATGATTTTATGTGGCCTGTTTAGAATAATGCTGAAACATTTGTAAGTATTTGGTTGTTATTACTTCTGTACTAGAAGATTTGTGCCCGCCAACAATATCTCATATCTGATTGTCACAAATTTACTAACGAAAGTTGTTGAAGAAAATCTCTTGAAGATTGTCAGAGTGATTAAGAAATGAAAAACAGAACTGATGAATCAATTGACACTAGCTTTCGTTTTTTGGTTTTTCTAAGAAAAAATAATGCAAAATCCACTAACAGAAAAAATGCATTACCAAATACAAAATTTTAAAAATGTTGAATCGATGAATGTAAATCTTTAAGTAAAAGAAGCCTTTCAATGTAAAGGAAAAAATATTAAATATTCAATTCTAAAATTAAGTATAAAAAAAGAACCCTTTTAACAAAAACTAAACTATGATAAAGTGTTCTGCCTGCATGAATTAAATGTAAAGAAAGTAAACGACATAACTTCTATTTAATATTAATGGAGTTCTGCTTCCGTCGATGAAGCAACATAAAATAAAAAAGAAAGGAAGCTGCTAAATTCTGCTAAAAAATGATACAGTCAAATAGCGATAATGTCCTTTGGATACTTTGACTGTGCTATAATTTAGCAAAAATATCCAGTGTCTCCTCAGAGGAAAAAAGCAAACAAAATAAACAAACAAAAAATGCTGAAAGATTATATTAATAAAAGAATCAAAACAGTATCTCCGTGCGTATGTTAATTTGAGGACGTGGACAGACCACCATCTGGATCTCCCCCTCTTTGGCACGTAACCAAACCAAGCCACGTGACCGCGTTATTTCCACGCCTGAATTTTTATATATATTAATAAGCGCCCCCTCTGACGGCTTCACCCTAGGTCATGGCCTAAGTTGTCCTTATGGGAAATCTGACCCTGGGTGATGTTAGATGGACATTAATCCCCAACTACGTGTACGATGTCAGAAGGACATCGAAGTAATAAAATATGTAGTAAAAACACTAGATACCAGCTACTCCTGTAAATAGTTCATCTGTAATCTTCATATTATTAAATTTATATTTTGAATTAAGTGACTGTTTAATTGCGTCCCAACATGTGTTTTCCAGAAATATATGAACAACTTAATTTTCAAAAAATGTTAGATTTTTATTTAAAAATTTACTTTTAAAGCATGCACTCAGGAATTTTTTATAGGAATATAAGAATTTGCAATTAACCTATTGCGCAAACTATTCAATGCTGATAATAATTTATGAATTTTAGTTTTAGTTATACGTTTCAAGTCACGTTTTGAAGCAACACGAGGGCCACTTTGGGACGGACATCGTAATTTTGAACCGCGGTCAGATGACGAGAACGGCACCTGAGCTGGCACCCCCTTTCCAAACTTCTGCACCATACCAACGGAAGGACGTTTCGCCACTACGTATGATTTAGCGCAAAACAGGTCCCACACAAGACGGATGTTTAGTGGAATCGGGTTTGGGATCTGGAACCCTGCGGCTCCGAAGCAGAGACTTTACCACTATGCCACCGCGGCACCCAATAATTTATGACACAAGCAACATTTAATCATTAATCATTCATATTTAGAAATTTAGAATTTTTCTTTCGAAAATTCCTAATGATTCAAATTCGCTAAAGTTACTCCACTAAGAAGCAAGTTAACAAAGCACCAAGGACATTATTGTACTTGATGATTGCGAAACCTTGTGCATCCCTTGTAAACAAGGACGCAGCATGAATATCAAAATTGACCGAGTGCCCTTTTCATACACATCGCCGCACAGAAGTACAAGCATCAAGAAATGCGTGATTGCTCACAGTTTCTGGTCACGTAAAACACAGTTTTGCTCTCTTCGTGCTCTGAAATTATTCTAGTTTCTCTTTATATCAATTCCATACATAGCTTGCGAACAAAAGAGATTTCTCTTAATATTTAAATAGATAGAAATATTTAATGTTTATCATAAATTAGGTATTAATAATAGCTTGTTTCATAATCGACATAACTAGCTCGCTAAATTCGTACACATCAGCAGAAAAGGTTTGGAAAATTACGTGGTATAGATCCACTAATTATATAAATTTTCAGATTCAGAGATGGTGAATAATGAAACGAGAAAATAAGAATACTGAAATAATGCGTTGAAATTTTGTATTAAGCACGTAAAGTGAAATAACTATATCATGAGAGACTTTCTTCGATGAATATAATTTCCTTTAACACTGATTATGGAATATATCTAATAATTATTGCTAATTGACTGGGATTAAAATTGCCAGTATAGAAATTATTTGTATTCATTGAAAGACTTGCAGAAGACGCCCCGCCCTATTGGAGTCATATATTATTGGTGCAAATTTGACACAAGTTAACAGGGGTGTTATGAAACAGCTATATGATTGGCTAATTTATTATTCTTATTTTCTAAAAGAGGGATTTTGATATTGTGCAATTAAGGCAACTAAAGACAATTTAGAATAATTTGACAATTACTACTAACCTCTACTTAATTCTTTAAAAACAATAACTAATACTACAATTAGGTACAACTGCAGTCCGTATCATTACGCTTTAAACGAATATTTCGTATACATATTTTTATCTAGTTTAATCACTAAAATTACAGGGTCTTATCTATGGGGATTACTGCTTATAATATTCAAAAATTTCGCAATTGCATATTCTGTCAAAATCGATGGTTTTTGGCAATGACAAAAATCGTTTTCAAATAAGTCGTATCATGATGTGACATAGTATAGATCTCTGATATGAAAAGCGTGTTAATATTTTGAAAATTTTTACTTATATTTTATAGTATGACAATATTTAATTTGTAAGTTATACCGCCCATGAGAAATATTGTACAGGATTATGATGTCAACACTTTTCATTTCCACTAAAGAGCTATAAAAGAACTACATGACTTCATATTTTTTTTAATTATTTAATTTCAATGACTTTATTTGTCAAAGTAAAGGACATTTTATCCATTCTATTACATTATCTATTACATTACATTAGTTATTTTAACAGATTTAATTATTTAAGGGCATCATCGAAATTTAGTTTATTGCAAGCAATTTATAAAATTCAATAGATCCAATTGGTTAATTTAGCGTGACCTGAACATATTATAACGTGCCCTGAACGTATCTACAAATTGAGTAATTATCTCACAGCAACGTTAATTAAATTTTAAACTGAAATTTTGTTCCTTTTTTCTGAAATTATTGTTAATGTTTATTGAGGTTGTAAATAATGTCTACAGTAATTTTTATTTTGATGTTAATATATAAATTATTTTACAAGTTTTAATTTAAAGTTACTTCATATAAAAGGAAATCAATATCATTCAAAGAAAGCCTCCCTTAAAAAAGATAAACTCAGAGGGAATCGAATAAAACATACATGGAATCCATTCTAGTCCATTTTTTCAAGGGTTCTAGGGCCTTTGTTCGAAGTGGATTCAAACTAATTGGGAAATTTTTCTGTAAGCTTGCATTACGCCAAATATACCCTCTCTTAGCCCGAAATTTCCCAACAAAAGACAAAGGAGATCTGTACATCTAACAAGCATTATTTTAGAAAAGAGGAAAACCAAACACAAACATAAAAACGCTAATAAGAGTAATTTAAAAATATTAGCCATCTGGCTGTTACTAGCAGCCATCATAAAAATAAACTTACTCCATAGAGAAAAAAGAGAAAAAAATGTCCCCACGCTAACTTTCTGTTAAAATAAGTAATCGGCAAATTTTTAAAAGAAAGACTAGAACCAAGACGCCATTTATATTCGAAAATACAAAACAGAAGGAGGAAAATAGTAATTTTAGGAATAAAAAGGATGTCGCAAAAAATGTTAGTGCACTTTATTAGATAGTGAGATGCTGAATTTTATATTTGTTGCAGATTTAATTGATAAATAGCGGCCCAATCGAGATTAAGCTTTGATGAAAGAATTTGTTTTAAAGTGGTACTGGAACTGTGAAACCGATTTAGGAGAGAATTTCACACTAATCCGTAAATAGGCGGTATAATACGAATTAAAGTTAAGTTTAGTTTAGTTATATTAATGTCCCGTTTTGAAGCAACACGAGGGCTATTTTGAGACGGACCTCGCAATTTTGAACTTCGGTCAGATGACGAGGACGACAAATGAGCACGCATCCCCTCTCCAAACTTCCACACCCCACCAATGGGATGGCGTTTGGCCCCTACTAATGATTTAGCGCTCAACACGCCCAATATACAACGGATCTTCAGTGGAATCGGGTTTCGAGCCTGGAGCCCTCCGTCCCCAAAGCAAATGGAACTGCTCAGAATATTCATAAACAACGTTCCGGAAGATTAAAATCATCAAGAGACGCAGGCACAGAAGAAAGTTTGTTGGAAATGTATCGTTTATAGCCAAGAATATCGCTTTGCTACGCTGCACTTGGAGTAAGAATTTTAAAGGATAGTGCCCGTCGTGTTTTGAAGCGATTTAAGTCGAAAACTTACATACTGACGATGTATAGTCAACAATTCGAGAATTATTTCTCAAATTTTTTATCCTCATTTGGAGACAAAACGGCTTTATAGCAAGCATACGTCTCAAAAATACCTTTCTACTAAACCTAAACCTACATACTGATTTTAGTAAACTTTCTCAAATAAGATAATTCAGCTCTATTTGAGATGTGTGAGTGGGTGGTATTTGGCGAAATGTGAAGAAGACCAGGAATTTCAAAGATTATCAATTTGCGATAGGCTCAGACTACTGGATTTTTTTAATGTTTTTTTCTTAAGAGTAAAATTTATGGCAGAAAACCTGAAACTGTCGATGAACTGAATGTAACCTTTGAAAGAGAATACACTGAAATTCCGAATGAAATGTTTTTAAATGTGCGCGATTCTATAACTTCACAATTCCCTGCAAAAAAGGGAATAGTAATAATTAATTTCATTTCATAGTGAATATGAAATAAGAATAAAATAACAACTTTTAATGTACTTCTTTATAAGCATTGAAGTAAAATTGTAAGATATTTAAAACCCTCTAAGTGTTTGAGCCATATTTTCCTGTATCTCATGTTCATTCAAAAGCAGATAAATCATGTTTAAGTGTATAATTTCTTAAACTACCGTGGCTAAAATATCCTTAAGATTTCACAGATTTGATTGAACGCAATACATTTCCAATTATTCATTTTAAAAGCCAATTTAAAAGATATTAAATCTATTAGATCAAAATAGGTGAATGCTTAGAGGGTTAATAAACACTTTATAAACAATCAAAATGTGATCTTTTTTTGCGACACACTGTATTTGAAATGTGGATATAGATTCACAGGAGTCCGCTTAATTTTTGAAAGCCAAGAAAGGCAATGATTTTCTTTGTCGCTTTCACACCTTCAGTTCTCATTCGGTTAAGCATTATCGCCAAAATTAAATTTTTGGTGCAGCTTCAGCATTGTGTGAGCGGAGCTCCCTTGCTCAGCTGGAAAAGCTCGACGCCAAATTTAAGCGATGGCCAACGCAGATAGAGGACGATTGTACATGTCGGTAAAGTTTCATGTGTTGCGAATGGCCATACATCAAAAAGCAGGCCACGTTGAGAAAAAAAATCATTAACAAATATTCCACAATCTAAAATAGATTTTTAATAAAAACTACAGTCAAAGAAAGGATTTATTACTATTTCAAACTTGATTTACCAAAAATCGGAAAAGAAAAACCAAATCGATGATGCGTGTTTAGGGCTCTCGTGTTGTACTCGCCGCTTCTGAGAATCGGCAACTGACACAGATAACTAAAGTTTGTGGCAGAATTTGTCGGAGGTGAAATTCTTGTGCGTGACACGATTCGGGAACAAATAGTCGCGATTGCATTTTATTTATCTTCTAACGGTATTCGTTTTTTACAAAAAGAACTCACGCATTCTGGATTCTGAATAGCAGTTATGTGGATAAAGATAAATATTAGATGTGTGGAATAAAAGTAAAACATCCATGTGATTGATAGACTGACTTGAAATGTAGTCGAGGGTATGTGTACGTTGTTTGATAAAAAATGGCTTCTTTTAGCTTACTGACTTTAATATTTGAGGATTACCGTTTGAACGTTTTCTTGTGGGCTAAGTTTCAGTTTGCAAAAAAGTAGAACTTACCGAGTTTTTAAAAAAAGTGGTTAAAGATGTTTTACTGCAACCATTTATCTGGAAAATAGACCAGCTACTAGAAATTCTTAAAGTCTCTGTTTTAGCTATATCGTGTAGCATTAATAAGCTTGAATATTTATAAAAAAATTGATTCACATAGTATATAATGAATTATTTCATTACCTCATAACCACATATAAATTAGATAAAGTGCGATTCGTGTTTTAAGGTCGATTTTATCAATCAAAACGATCAAATAAAAATTAAGAAGTAATTATCAGTGTTACACATTTTTGTTGATCTCCTGGTTGAAGATACTCACCGAAAGAAGGTAAACACTCATTTGAAAGAAGATAGCTACCAGCTAAAGTCCATTTTTTTTCTCTTGACCGAATTGGATCGGCAATTTTTCTAGTCCATCTCCTGATGGCAATTTTGCTTGATTTTTAAACAGATTGAAACGAATTTTGGAATGAATATTTTTTAAACTAGGGGATAATAGCCTTTGTTGCTAAAAATCCCTAAACCTCGTATCTCTCGGAGATACAATTCAAGTCAAGTCAGCTAAAGTCTTTCTGGGCTGCTGTGTTAGAAAACTCAAATTCGTTATCAGCCATACAATTATTGTTGCTAATTGCTACGCCTTTCACTGTTTCCTAAATGGAGATGTCTCTAGTTTTTATTCGCGTGCCACTCACATGTTCATTGAGTCCTTTTGGTAAATTGCCCCCTTCGTTTTTTTCAAAACAATTTTTCCAGTAGGCACTTTTTTTACAATTGTGAATATTTTTGGAATTTATGATAACCTAAAATCGCTATGGCTATATATAGTTTATATCTGTAAGTACAGATTATATCTGTAAGTTAACAATCTTAAGCAAAAATTGTAACATTTAACAGATGAGACAAAAGAGGTTCTAGAGTGCAATTTATTTTTTTGAGAGCGTTTATCTTTTGTCCCTTTGGACCTACAGCTACGACACTATGCCCATCCGAAGATACAGTGGAGATAATGCAAATAAGATGAAAAAAAAACACCCATCAAAATCGTCAAAACTGGACTTAAGTTTAGTTACGTTAACGTCCTGTTTAGAAAGAGATGGATAGAGATATTTTGGAAAGGACATTGTAATTTTGAACCTCGGTCAGATGACGAGGACGACAATAGGGCTGACACCACCTCGCCAAACTTGCGCACCACACCAGTGGGAGGACGTTTGTCCTCCTACGTATGATCTAGCGTGTAACAGATACACATACACTGCGGATCTTCAGTGGAATCGGGTTTCGAATCTGGAACCCTTGGGCACGGAAGCCGAGACCTTGCCACTAGGCCACTGCAGCTCAGTTGGATTTAAGATAGCTTGCCTTTCAGGAACAGATATAAAGCTCATTTAATCGTATGTATTCAGGTACCTTACGTAATATATCAGGGTATAACTTATTCATAAGCAACATTTCATTTTAATATTAGGGTTTTAATGAATTCTGGTGGAATAATATTCCTTAATCGCTTCCATTAAATTTTACTACTCATTAACTATTCTACAGCAGCTCACTTAATTTACTATTCAGATAGCAAATTCACTTCCTAATGCAATCGAAAATATTTAATTTTTGTATAGTTTCTATAGTGTCAGCTTAAAGGTGCCATGAAATTTCTATTGCAGAGAGAATTCGATACGGATTATAGCAACAAAGATAAGGTATTGGGTAATTATTATTCATGTTATCTTTATTTTCATGTTGGGGCTTAGTGAAGTTACATATAATATGGTAATTCACAGAATAAAAGTTTCAAGAGGTACTGTTTGTGGTAATTTGAATATCTTGGATATTTTATGCCGTTTTCACAAAAAAAAACACTTTTGAGATTTAAAGATGAATACAGATGGATAGAAAAGAATAATTCCCAGCAAATGAGTTCAATTTAAATGCCTTCTGAACTTTTCTGTACAGGAATTTTTATGTGCAGGAAAACTTTGAAACAAATGAAGTAAAATTTTATATTGCTGAATAGAATGACTCTTTGTATTGATTGTACTGCCACAACACATCAATGCCCTTCGTTATAACCATTTTAGCATTCAATTTAGAAACATGTACTAATAACAGTTAATTTGTCAAGACGGAAAGTATTTGAATTAAGTTTTAACTACTTAATGCATTCGAAGTCCATTATTGTAAACTTTCCATAGAAATCATTCAGAGGCCCGTTGAATTCAAGTGTGCATTATAACCAAATTTTTATAAAATATATTTTGTTTTTAAATAATAAGAAAATTTTTGGTAGATGCTATCATCTTTTGCTAAAAGAAGTTTAAGTGAATTATTAATTCGTGTAATTAATGTTATAAATTGTAAAACAATAAAATAAATTGCTGTTATTCTTGTCATGATAATGAGAAAGAGATTGCTTTAATTTTTTTAATTAATATTTGAAATTATCTTTATTTTGAGAGAGCGCGAACTTATTTAGTTATCCTTTATTGGAAATTATTAGCTTTAAATAACATTACTTGAGATAAATGAAGTAATTTTTAAAAAATCTTTTTCCAAGGAAGATAAAATCTTAATCTGTTGTTAAAAATAATAATTTTCTATTAATATACGGTAATGGCCAGCTTTACTTTTGTTGTAAAAATAGTTTAAAATGGCAGAATTATATATTAGTTTAGTCAAAAGGAGTCTAAAATAAAATCAACAGTATATAATCAAGAGCATCCACTACTCAGAATTCACTATTTTTGGAGATTTAAATAATTGGTATTATTTTTTACATCATAATTTACTAATTTTACTAAAGTTTTCTTGATTGATGCAGGGTGACAATTTAATTAAAAACCTCGATAACAAAAGAAGATTTTTATTTCAAAACGAAGAGTTTCTGTCGAATATTATGCATTTGATATTTTTTCAGGTATGTAGACAACTTTTACTACCTTTTATGCATATCAGGTTTCCGAAGTTCACTGCCTTACAGATAGTAACTTAAGCCGAATGGAACTAAAAGCGCTGTTTATATTCGTCTGAACTTTACATTTTGTTGTAAGATAACGCAATATAAGATATAGAAAATATATTGAGAGAGAGAATCTGAGAGGACATATCAAATGCTACAAATCTAAAGGGACTTTGCTATACAAGCATCTATAGATATTATATTTACAAATATAATATATAAATGTTTTACATGCATATAAACTCAAATATGCAGCTAAATTTTAGCTAGTTTCCAATTATAGGTTACAATTTATATAAAATAGTATATGGTACAATTTATGTGCAGAAATCAACTAATATACAGATTAGCTAGGTAATTTACAGATTCACTAGTCCGATCTGTTTAAGTGCGGAAAATTATGTCCTTTCTCACATTACCTAATTATTCTAAAAATAACCTAGAAAATATCTTCATTACGTACTAGTGATACATTAACCCATTATTTGCCTTTTTAAAAAAATCACATTAATATGAACGAGATATGAAAGAAAGCGATATTTCTGAAATTTTTTAATTAACCTGATTAATTAACTTTTAATTTGAATTAATTTTTAAAAATTAGAGGATTGATTTTTATTGGATTTCTATCTTGTATAGCAATCAGATCAACCTTAAAATACAGAAATCAAAACTGAAAATTGCACTGTTTAGGCGAAAATAATTAGAAAACAAGCATCCCAACAAAAGTACAACGGCAGATAATGGGTTAAAGATATTTTTGCCCAAACTACTGCAACGTTTTCATACTCTTAAATTAAAACTCAAACAACTCAGCATGACTGTATTATTGGATGAAAAACATTCTACAGTGAAACCACCCAGGTTAACCGAACTCCGTTTAATTGAAACCCGGGTTATGCGAAATGCCTCTGAAATCGCAAATCCAAAAAACAAGAATTATTGTACTACACGGAAATAACCTTAAAGGAATGACTTTTTTTGCAATGAGATCCTCATTTTGTCCTTTCAAGTCTTTCCAAGAAGGTCATTGATTGATTTTAGAGTGCTAAAATTAAAATTAATAATTATTAACAATATTAATTACGATATTGTTTATCAGTGCCTGCCAGGCGCATTGCGACCGACGGAGGATTAACTTTAATAAAGAAAATGAGTGTAGTCTACAAACAGAGTTGAAATCGTTTCACACTCAGAACATTTCAGAATTACATACCGTAATTAGATACAAAATAGCAATAAACGTTCATGGCTTAACCGAAAAAATCGTTATCCGAAACGGCTTCTCCCCCTTTAGTTCGGTTAAGGTATCCGAACACGTTCGGAGCACTTTTTTTAAAAATTGTGAAATAGAAACACCAAAATATTTGTTTAGATTCAAATTTAATAAAGATTGATATTAGAGTATGATTTTTGAGTATAAATTATTATATATTTACAAAAATCTTGAATTTCTGCTGCTTTTTAGAGGAAATTCCCCAAAACTTCAAACGTGCTAGAGGTCAAACTTTTGTAATAATTCAAATAAAACTAATACTAAAATAAACTACATACTATGGACTAGTGCTTGTACTAAATTTTTAACATTCTTTAGATAAATAAAAATTTTAGAGCTAATCGAACAATCATTATAAGATTTTCAGCAAATTTTTTACGCCATTTTTCAAATAAAAGGCCATAATTAAAAAAATATTGTTAAAATATACATTATTCTAATACATTCACTAGAGACACATTTGAAGAAAGTGTTCACAAAATTTGAGAACAATCGAATGATAATATCTCGAGTTATCATGTTTGAAGTGTGAAAATTATGCATAAAATCTAGTTTTGAGAAAAATCAAATTTATTTTTGCCACGCGCTTAAATTAAGTATCTAAACTTTTAAAAAATTCCTAAAAATATACTAACATCATATTAACTTGAAGAAATGCAGTTTAAAAGAATTTTTGACAGGTTTCTGTCCCCTTTAATGACAACTTCCGGTTAATTAAACGCCCACTTCCGGTTTTCGGTTTGTTATAAAACAATTAATATCTCCTCTTCTAATTAACGTACCGACAAAAGCAAATATGTTTTAGAAAGGTAAATGAATGAACTATCCAAAATATCAAAAATTAAAAAATGGGAATTTTGGCCGAAAATCGACTTTTCAACGTGTTCGGATACTTTAAGCGGGGTTGTATTGTATATTTTTATTAAAAATCACTCCACAGAGTCACGCGTTATGGGACAGAAATTGAATTTGAAAATGGATGTAGCTTTACAAAACACTCGTAGCCGATGCCAAATATGAGGAAGTGATGCTGAAAAGGTAACGTTGGCAAAATAAGTTTTAACGGTTCGGAATATGTTAATGAACACGTAGAAAAATTTAAATGTATAGACGATTCTGCACATTTATGAAGAAAATCAAGCAATCTGCAGATTAACTAGAACTAATATGTTTATTAGCCGCTTTCGAACTTTAACGGTGTCATGCACATATATTTGATGTGGCACGTCTAAGTAATTTTAAGTCTACTTATGTGAACAAATAAACATGTAAATATTTTTTGTTAAAAATATAATACCTAGCCTAACGGAATAAAAGAATACTAAACAAAAATTTTGCTTATGAATTGCTAACCAATGTACAATGAAACAAATGAGAAGAAACCAATTAAATATGTATACGAAACGAAAAAACATAATTCCATTTTTCTTTTTAGTTGTATATTGATATATTTCAGTTTCAGTTCTAAAAGATTAAACAATTTAGTAAGATTAAATTTAAACAAAACTTATACTTCTAAATTACCGACCAACGAAAAGAAATCAAGATAAACTAGAAAAAAATCACTTTAAATATTTATATCTAACAAAAGTAATCCAATTTCTCTTTCACTCGAACAGATTAATCTTAATCAATTCTCTTTGTGTACCTCTAAATTCAAATAAAATTGCATTTACTCATACAATACACTAAATTAATACATCTCCTCTTCCATTGATTACCTACATAGTCTTCTGCAGCACAGAACAATCGAACGCTCGTTCGAATCTCATTCTGGATCCTTTAAACGCCAAACGATTTCCATTGGGAAATTCTTCCATCAATCTCCCCGGGGTCCTTAGATCTTTCCTTATCAAACGATTCCATCTATTGTGCTTATGCAGTGCCCAAGCATTCAAAAAATTCAATAACCCAAGAATAATTAACTCTTACTCGCCTGCTCTTGTGTGCGGAAATGGAGTTTTAATCGTTCATTGTTCAGTGAACCGTTCTCATGTGGACGAATATCGCATGCCCCTTTTCAAATATCCGGAACAAAAGGGGAGGAAAATGGCGGGAAAAAGAAAGGTTGCCATTTTCATAAAGATAATGTTCTCTTTCACCGACAAATAAAAAGTCAATCTCGGTAAAGGAATCTTTTGATTTAATTATATCGCTTCCGATATTAGAATTCTTGGCTTTTCTTCGGTAAAGTATTTCACTTCTGGGAATTTAATACTTTTCTCCTGTCTCACTTTCTGTTCTGAGCCGTTGCGGTTGGTTCAAAGAATGTTTTTTCTGCTTTCAGTTATTGTTCCCCGTTTCCTTTTTGAAGTGTTCTGCTCAGTGGTGAATTTTTTTAAAAATGATCTTGGCTATGTTTAGAAATATCCCTATCCCTATATTAGTCTAGAATCTAGATATTATTCCTAAATTAAATTGAAAATTCCTCCAGACATATTCTTTCACATTTCAGATATGATTGAATGCCAGATATGAAAAACAACTTTTATGTCCTAGTTAGTTTTGCTATATATGGCTTGAATAAATTATTGTTTGCAATTTTAAAAATAAATTTAATAAGCGAAAAGCCATAAAAAGAAGGAACACAGAAAGTTATACTTGAATAACTAGAAACTTTTCAAAGTTTTCAGTTGTGGGTAGTCATGAGTTTACACTAATGCTTTTTTTCATTTTAAGATAGATGAATATTTATTTTTACAGTAAATATGTGACCACAGAATCCAAAGGAATGCTTATAGTTGTAGAAATTATTTTAAAATGTTTAAAAATTTAGTTAATAACGATTGAATAACTTTCAGCTTCATTCCACAAAGGAAAGTAATCGTTTCAGATACCTAAAAAGTACCGGCTCTATAAAGAATTATGATTCCGACACTTTATTTTGGGACCCTTAAAAAGTTTAGGATAGATTTCTAATTCTCTTGAATGCTGTATTGCATTTGAAATAAATCAAAATGAAACTTCAATCGAATTGATATTTACACGTTCAGAGTTTTGTCATTCTCGAGGATATGATACAGTATGATAAAACTTTAAAACAGCAGTTAATTTTGCAATGCCAACTGATTGCCAAAACTTTACATAAATCATCAAAACGGGTCTTAAATATTTTAATTGCTCATCTTAAATTCAATTCACAATCTTAATGAAAAGTCAATAGTTCAGATGAAATATTCTTATTATTGTGAACTTTTATATAACGCTTTTGATCTCCATGGTTTCAACAATATTATTTTTTTTTACTATGTTTAATGTATTTTCTGACTGGTAAATGCAATAGATTTTCTAATTTATCAATTTTGATAGTCTATAATTATTCTTAATATTTCCGTAACATTACATACTCCTTATAAAGCACAAAAGTAAGCTTATCTGGAATTCTTCGAAAACGCTTCTCTGTTCTGTTGGAATTTTTGTTATGCAGTCACTTGATAGGAAGAAACGACATTTATTTATAGCAAATGTTCAGTAAGGGCTTATAAATTTTCTCCCTCACGAACATGGACTTCCATGAAAACAATTATACAAAAAGAAATACAGTCACAAAATAAATAGGAAATACAGATAAAAATCAAAACGGCAATAAAAAACCTAGATGAACTAACTGTCTATGACTGACATTTTTTGACATATTTTTACTAAAGGAGCCTCACATATCGACCTACTTTCAAATCGGCTGGCCTCTGACTTGACAGAATGTATCTCGACTTTTAACAAACTTAATGAAAGATTAAACATCTTATGGAATACTATTGCAAATGATTTTTAAGTATACGGAAGCGTAAAAATAAAAAATCTTTCTAAATTTTGGAGAGAAAAAAAGAGAGAAATTTTAAATAAATGGAACTTGACTCATAAATTTACCGTTAAAGTGGGTGTAAAAATATGACATACCAGCAGTTAAGCACTTCCCAAGCCTCGCGCCAGTTTTGAGAATGCCACTCATAGAGAGGACTGTAGTTTAGTTAAAGATTGTATAAAAATTCATATTTTCTCCAGAAAAATAGAAAAGTTTGAAGCAAAATTGTATCTTGTATTCTTTGTAAAATTGTATTGAAAGTCAGTTTACTCAAAAGTATCTATGATTGACTGGTTTATATTTTTGATAAAATAAGGAAATTATGAATTCACAACGAGCAAATCGTTTCATGAGTTATATTTGAAAGACATTGAATTAAAAACAAATTTATTAAGTTCATTTCCAAACAAGCATTTGCAAATATTTTGTTTCGATTTTATATCAAATAAAATAACAAGAAAAAGGGGCTAACACTTGCAATTCTTACTTTTATTGAAAAATAAAACATTTATTTTCTATTTACAATGAGAATTGATTGAAATAAAATAATTTGATAGGCGCTTATAAACACTTATGTTTGATACTCATTTAAAAAATGGCAAAGGAATTCATATATGATAAAATAAAGTAAGGTTTCAAAGAGAAGATTCTTCGACGATGATAATGGTAAATGAAGGATGGATAAAAATTTCTATTTTTTTTTAACTTTTTAAATATTTTTGAACAAACAATTTTCTAGATTCTAGAGCATTCCTTTGGGGCATATTTTTAAAGAATTAAATTACATGTTGTTTGTAGTGTGTTATCTAGCGAATTAATTTCCATTGTCAGGATATATATATATATTAAAAATTTCTGTTTTATCAAGATATTCATTTTATTTACAAAATAAAATAAACCGAAACAAAACCTGCACTCCAAGAAGCAAAACAAAAAAACTAGTATTTTCTAGTATGCTTTCAATAATGAGAAATTTATCATGCTTCCAACCTTACATGTCAAAGTTATTTAAAGAAAATATTTTTCAAAAACAACACTTTCTGCATTGTTCGTCCAGAATAAAGACATCAAGCTTTTATATTTAGAATTGTGACAGAAAAATTTTTTGACAGGAAAATACTCTTATTTACCAATTTATTGTTCCCACATAAAGAAACCTTAATGAAAAGCACGTCCTTTTTGTGCCATATAACAATGTTCAGGAACGAGAGAACATGTTCCAGGAAGCCGAGTAAAAAGAATTCGGAAACAGAACAAAAGAAACGAGATTGACAGACACTGATTTTGAAGCTTTTATGTTTTTAGACATAAAGTTACTCGGTCTCGATACTAGAAAGAAAATAATATTCTTCATAGAAACCACGCTTCGGTAGACTTTCTTTTATAAAATGTATATCTCGATCGCCGACGGGTATTTTAAAACTCAAGTAAAGAAACTAAAGCGATTGTGTTTCAGAACAAAATATAGGCGAAGCGGAATTGAGAATCTTTTTATATCTATATATTTCTTTCTCAATACGCTTTCTTCCAGAATGAAGTAGGTTAGAAGCAGAACGCATTTCAATCTTAGGAAACATTTCAAAAGTTTAATCATCACAGTCTGTAAATTTGAAATACTTCATCGTTCAAATAGTTTAAGAAGCGTTATAGATGTTAATAAATAGAGATCTTATCGAAATTTGGAATGCTGTCTTCTGGAAAACTTTTGTTATTTCATACATATTAGCAAAGAGCTAAGTCCACATTCATATATTAAAAAACACATATACATTTAGGATATTCCATATATTACGAATTCCCACATTCCATATATTAGTATATATAGGTATGAATTCGGAATCAAAAATTGAATTTATATAATATTTATGAGACTTCTTTTGTAAAAAATAAAAAGAGAAGAAAGTAAACCTCAGAAAGTAACCACTTTGTTTTTGTTTTTCTAAATTGTGTAATACAGAAGTAATATCAGATTACTTTATGGAAGATCATAGGTTCTTTCATCTACATGGGTTCTTTTTTTTTAAAAAATAGTATAATACTGAGGTAATATCAGAATAATTTATGGAAGATCGGGGGTTCTTTATCTTCTGGGTTCTTCTTCATGGGTTCCTTTTTTTAAAAAAATAGTATAATACTGAGATAATATCAGAATACTTTATGGAAGATCATGGGTTCTTTCATCTTCTGGGTTCTTCTTCATGGGTTTCTTTTCTTTAAAAAAATAGCATAATACTGAAGCAGTATCAGAATACTTTATGGAAGATCATGATATTTTTCATCAAAAACACAGAAACGTAGTGAATGAATATTCTTGAGTAAGTCAGTAAGAAAAACGAGTAAAAATATTTTGTAGTTTAATGACATAAAATTAACTGTTTATAAATATTTTTGCGGAAAACATCGACATAAATATTGAGACTTTGTGTTTGGTTTAACTCAGTTATCTTTGTTATACGAGTATAATTGTGTTATAACAATGTGAAAACCTGGCTCTGTTTTGTATTAAGTGGTGCTTGTAGACATTAAAAAATATTAGTGTATTTTGGAGAATACAATAATGATAGAAACGGGAACACAAACAGATTTTTCTTGAAGAAATCATGGAAGTTCTCCGAAAATATTTAGAAATATAAGACTGAACTAATCATCTCTGCAGTTATAAAATAAATTTAGAGATTTACTTACTAAAAATGGGTATGTGCTCAGTATGTTCATATACTCTTTTCAAAGTGGAAATGCAATAGAATTTGTTAAATTTTTTGTATGCTTGTAATAATAATCTGCATAATGTTAACCGATGCCACTTGGTCATATTCATTCACAGTTTCCAAGGTATTTAGATGGATGGGAGATGTATACTAGCATCCATTTTATGACTCAAAATATGTTCCAACCAAAATCCACGTGTCATATGGATTTTTGCCCATTTCCGCCAATCAGTTTCAATTCCAAGGATTCATTTCATTAGGGCATGCTGTATTTTTGTGTTAATTAATTTATTAAAACTATTTTTTATGAATTTTTGTTATCTATTAAAGGATTTTTTTCCTACCATCGCATTAAACCTTATGATATTTAACAGATCTGTCCATCTTTTACTATCCTTTTGATCTGTCTATATGAACATATCTAGACAACAGATGATTTTTTTTATATTCATTTTTTAAGGTGATGAAAAGAGGCACATTTTGTGCTGGAAAATCTATCAGAGCAGAATTAGCGCAGTTAGGGAAAAAGCAACGAGTTGATAATCAGGAATTTTAATGAGGTATTACTGCGAATTCATCAGCTCAATTAGGATTTAAAATAATTTTTGAGATCCTTTACAACATCTGGGAGTTTTTTTTGTTTTTGTTTTTTCATTCAACTCAGTTTCTGTTAAAAACTTTTCTGAAACGAAAAATGGCGAATAAATTATCTATAATATGAAAAATAAAGAAATCTGCTTGTGATACAGAAATATCAGGGTATTTCAGATCAATAGGGAATTGTACAAGGATGTGGGCATTGATGTTGAATTTCAGAGAAAAATTTGTGTAAACAAAAGAAAATCATTGAATAAAACGTAAAGCGTAAAAATAACTCAATGCTATTCCGAAGCAAAAAGCAGAATAGGAACAATTAGCGAAAACAACACCAGTATTTCGTAGAATAAAAAATTTATTTCACGAATTCAACAATATTTTTCTTGCATTTTAGCAAGGCTGTGGAAGTATTGGAATAATGAGCATTTCAAATAGAGGGAAATTTGAGGTCTCAATACATGAAACTACTAACTGAACATGAAATTTTCAATTAAAATATGCAATGATATTTTTTATGAATTAATTTTGTTTTAAAAAATAACAATTGCTCTGAACCTACAATATTGAGGGATTATTTAGTCAGATTAACGTCCTTTCCGCAGCTAAACAATGATTATTTGCAGACGAATCTTATACTTTTCAACATTATTCATATTACGAGAAAAGCCCAACTAGTATCAGTGAGTGAATGTTTTGGATGTTACGGTGTAAGAACTCTGCTTGGCTACACTGCTCCAAATATATGGTAGATCAAAGGGATCACGGTAGCATAAAAAACGGTGTTTAAAATTTTAAAATACAAATGAACTTCCCATATGGCTTATTGAAGTTTATTGGAACAGAGACATCCTTGGCTAGGCTGCACCAAGCATATGGCGTAGAAATTAACCGCTTTAAAAAAATCAAACACTAAAACATTTTACAGATACACACAATTAAAGATTAAAGGTGAAATTCGCAATATAAAATACAAAAAATTCATTAGGATTTAACAGTTACATAGTCAAAAAAGTCAAAAATTTGTAAAAAGTCAAAGTACAGAAAACATTTTGCAGAAGATTTAACTAGTATCAGACAAAAATATAATTATTGTGGGTAAATTATGTGCAACACTACTACTTCCAGCACGCTACACACACTTTATTGTGAAAAGAAATAGCATAAATGCTGTTAACAACGAGACAGGATTCTCCGTTTAGTTTAGGTGGTTAAATATTCGAAATTTCTTATCATAGGAAAATATATCGATATTTTTAGAGAATAAGAATATTTAAACTTAATCAGAGATATCTGAATATAAAAGAATAATTTCTAGCATTTCATTTCATCTTATTAGTTAGTAAATTAGATGGAATGTCAGTATTGTTATTACTACAACAAATGATCTAGAATATAATAATTTCCTACGAGAGAATAACGGGGTAAATTTCCCAAACTCTTTTGGTAGTTGTAAGCCTATAATGGTCTTATCGTCTTGAATGCCATTCCCTAGAGTCCTTTAATATTCTTCTAATTCGTTTAGGCACGGAAGTAAAAATACAGGGTTTCTATGAGAAGAAATCAATTTTCACTATGAAAATATATCAATCGTGGATATTTTTTGAAATGAATGGTGAGTGATTGATTATTTCCAACAGTATCATGTCACGGAAACAAATATATATTATAAAATTTTACACCACATTCAGATTATACGGAAAAGAATAATTGTATGTATATGTTATCGTTAAATCGTATGATTCAGTTATTTCATAGAATAATTAGGTATTCAACTGGGCGATTTATTAAATACCTATTATTCTATGAAATAATGGATCGAAATAACCAGGTAGTTCATGAAATAACGGATTCACGCTTTAATGGTAACATATATTATTACCGTTAAAGAATATAATTCAGTTATTTCATAGAATAACTAGGTATTCAAGCAGGTAATCCATAATTAAATTAAATCGTAGAGAATCGAGCAATGATAAAAACAAATAAGTACGAGTTAACTTTGAACTGTACTCATATTTAACACATCACTGAATGTGTTAAGAGATCTGTAAAAACATAACTTAAGCAGACTAGTTTTCAGTTTGAATTTTTAATATCGATATAAAGTTTTCGTCATTCGGTAGGAATCTTTGTGTTTCATAGATGAAGCGGCAGAACATAGCTAAAGTTGGTACTTGCGTTAAAAAGCTAAGCTAAATCAAACCAACGGATGTTTTAAAAAATCTATATATATAATTCTCTTACGTACCGACAAAAAAGGGTCAAATTTCTTAATCGCCGTTTGGAAATAGCTCGTAAGTTTTATGTTTTGTTTACAATGCCGGAAAGACCAAGAAAACGGATTTTGTTTATTAAGAGAGAACGATTTTCTTTTAGTTAAAAGTTGGAACAAAATAAGTTTAAGTTTTGCAGTTTCGATTAGGCATGATTGAATGTCTCCTTAATATGTCCTTTTCAGATAAAAGGTTGAGTAATGGGCACATTTTCTGAGTTTTAAAAACATAAGTGACAACCCAGAGAAAAATTTTGTACCTTTCTTGATTAAATTGTAACTGGAGTGAGTCTGTATACATGTGTGGAAGCTTTCTGAGCAACATAACATGAGTAAACTTAGGATCTTATCAATTTTAGAAAAGCTAAAAATACATAATCATTATGGTTTCAATTTTGAATAGTTAATTTGAGCATGTTTCATACCACTTTTCTCTTTAAATGGTCCTTTGTTTGGTCATCTCTTGATAACTCAAGTTTTCTGAGATTTAACACATAAATAACTGCTAAATAATAATTGGAGTGAGTGCGAATACATGTGGGGAAGATGTTTTCAGCAACATTTCATTGAAAATAGGGCATGTTTCAAATTTTGGGGGAATGAAGTAAGGGCAAATAAAACTGTTGAAGATCTTGTCAATTGTGTATCGAACAAAGTTTTAAATGGCTGATTTCTGATTGATGTAAATAATTTTGATTTTTAAACATCTTATAATTACATATATTAGCATTCAGATTTCTTTCTAACGTTTACATATGTATTTCTGTGCTACCAGAAGGTTTCAATTTTAGCAATTGATGAAAAAATAATTTTAGGAGTTCATGCAATTTTAGATAAGTTTAATTTACTTTCAGTGATTAATGTATTTATAATTTCAAATTACTAGCAGAAATGCATAACTGTATGTCGAACGAGCGAAGCGAGCTGAGAATTACAAAGTGATTCTTGTGGGTTGGGGAGCAGAATCAGCAGGGGATGTAACCCCCTAGTATTAGTGAAATCAGCTTAATAAGGAAAGCACTCCGGTAGTTGATTATCTGAATGTAAAGGTCATCCCGATAGTCTGATTCATAAAAATGAGACATAGGGGTCCAAGGCGAGTTAAGACACGGGTGAAGAAAAATATAGAAGGTTAGGATAGTGGAAGATGGTTGACTTGACAGATATTTTTGGAATAGGAGAAAATTTCGTAATGTACATCGTGATTCGTGACGATGAATGTGAAGAGATACTGTAAATATTGAATGCAAAAATCTCATCACTGAATTTAATGTCAGTCACACTCTCCATAGTTTCTTTTATTTTCTTGATAGCTGTGAGTTAATAATGGTTGTGGAGAATATTTAAAATGTGCAGTAAATACAAATCTTTTAGTACTTGAAACATCAAACAGAATAACACTCTCGTAATGTTCAAAACGGTGACACTTTTGAAAACGTTTTTAAAAAATTTGACGTATATTTTATGTAAAATGAACTATTCATCATGTTCGAATATTCGCTTGATTTCTAAATGCCAACTCTTTGAAGTTCACGATGACGATACGAGATGGAACATGTGATTTTTTTGTAGCATTCACATGACAGATGTGATGGACTTAATCTAAAATTGTTCCTTCCATATATCCACTTAGCAGAAATTGAAGGTATTTCCACCGAAAAATAATTAATTTTTAATTTCAGGAATTCCTTTTTTGATTGAAAAAAAATAAATAATTATATGACTTTCTGGCTGGCATACTTAAATTAATGCTTGAAGCGAATAATTTGATATATAGAGTTAAAAGAAATGGTCAAATTCATATACTTCCGATTATCCAATTCGCAGTTGAATTATAAAGTTTGAATTGGTTATAGAGAGGTAAATGCTTCAATAGCATGCTTCCAATCTAAGCCTTATAGAACTTATTTTAATTTTTGAGGAGGATATTCTTTGAAGTGTTCGAGCTTTGGAAGTCACAATTTTTTCCCCCATTTAATCTATTTTAAATATATAAATAATTCATATACAAAATGGGTTATTCTGGAGTCTAAGGTGCCGATTTACTTCGTTGCTCTTAGGATCGCCAACTCTTTGCCTCCAAGAACGGAGATGAGAGAACATTTGTTTTGGTTGCGTAAATATGTTTTTAACGAGTGACATGCGCGCATGAGCAGAAATTAATCTTTTCATCGGTGTCTTGCACATCACGCTATACTGCGCCTCGTTTCGATTGGACTGTTTTGTTCATCTCTTCGATGTGATTGGTCTATTCATTCGGAATTCTTCGGTTCAGTACTGTGTATGTTATTCTGTGTGTTACGTTTCTCAATGAATAAGCGAAGCTACGAGTATTTGGCTAGGCTGAAAGCGAAGTCGCTGATGTTTTTATAAGTTAAAAAAATTTGCACGGTACACACTTGAAATGCCACAGGCATTGCGTGCTCAATCTCTCCTTTTCAGGTGACGCATGCACAAGAGAGCAATAAATAGTGCACTCCACATCCAAAACAGCATTTGGCGACGGCAAATAAAATTGCGCCAAGAAAAATTGACGAGAAATAAGTCCGCACCGTAAAATCCAGGTTAATCATAAAATGAAGGTTGCGTTCGGATTAATGTTTTTACCGTTCAATTACTTTAAAATAATTATATTAATTTTAACATTCAAAACCTCTTGAATTAAATCTAAAATGCTGTCTAAAAGCCCCTGCATTTTAGTACATTTTCATGGATACTTTATCTCATTTTCAATAGAAAAATTCTAACTCCTGCTCCTCTTTTCTGCACAAACATGAATACAATTCTTCTCGCTTCAGTGTTTTCCTCTCATGGTACAATCTTTTGAAAATCGAAAAGAATAAAAAAATCGTATATTCATTCAAAACTTTGTCATTGCAGTGACAAGGCACAATTTTGCTTGTCTTCTATAATAATAAAATACAACCTGGATCCCTCTATATTTCAATGGCCGACGTCTATACCATTCAGCGAAACAGATTGTGTTATGGTGATTTCTTATCGTGGTTCTTGTTATTCCTCGGTCTAGCCATCTACGAAATAACAAGGTTCGTGAATTTCAAAGATTCCATAACATTGTATTTTGCATGTGAATGCTTACGATTTACAAGACTAGAAAAATAGCAGGTTTTGAATTTGCTGACATAATATCTTATTTATTGCTGACAAAAAATGTAGAATAGGCATTTCGTTCAAATTTAAGAAATTTCAAGTTCCTTAAGTGCAACATGTAGTAGATTTCGTAATATGAACCTTTTAACACTTTTTGATATACCATTCTTTAAAATAAATGATTTACTTTTGTTATTATTTAGAAGTACTGAGGAACAATTTTGCTGAAATTATTATTCGAACTTTTGGTGATACAAATCGAAATAAAAAGTAAGAGTTAATCGAAGAATCATTTGTAACAATAAAGAGAAAATGCGTTTATTTTGTTTGTGTTGATATATTGGTAACAAGAATCATGAGCGAAAGATAATAAAATTGAAACCCAAACATTTATTACAAGCACTTTAAAAATAAGGACTTCAGTACTTTATGTTTAGCTAAGATTGACCAGTTTTTTTTTTCAAGCATGCGAGTAAGTGCTTAGGTGAAACTGAAATTTTTAATAACATACTCCAGCAAAATCACGTTGTTATGGAAATATTTTTTTTTATTTTAAAAGAATTAAAAATTAATTTAGTTTGGTCATCTCTAGTTGCGTTTAAATTTGATAAGACTAATATAAGATAATATTGATAAGACTAATATAAGATAATATTGATAAGACTAATAATAAGATAACTATTTGAGAACCACTCTGAATGTATCTTTACAATAAAATTTTGGGCATTGAAAATAGTGAAAAAGGTTTGAATATGGCTTACAAAAAGGTTCAGATTAACTCGGAAAGGGCTAAGTGCGACACACACACACAAAAAAACTTTCTTTTCTCATTTTTAAAGGCTTGCATTAACCGAATATGGTTAACCGGTTTAAAATACTATTCGAAATTCACCCCACTTTTCTTATATCAACATGGCAAATCGTGGTAAAAGCACAGTAGATAAAGAAAAGTGTAGTTATATTAAAAATATCTCTTTTCAAAATGCTGAAGGGGGGGAAGAAGTACAGTGATCATAACAGCATCGAATCTGCATGGTATGCATGCAGGTTATGGGCAAACTGAGTCTCAATGAAGACCTAGTGTTTCCAATTGATAACAAACAGTTTTTTATCCTTAAACCATACTTAAAACAAACAAAGGATTTTTAAAGTATTTTCACGTGTTTTATATAAGAATTGAAAGTCAAAAAACATTTTAAAATCAATTTTTATAAAATCGGGTTTAAGGTTTAAATTGATGTATCGATATTTATGACAGGTGTCGAGTTTAGTGCTTTCCTATACTATACACATTTCGTATTTAATATGTATCATGACCATGATTCAATTATTATACGACGTCGAATGAATAATGTTTATAGAAGTTAATGCTTACGTGTCTTGCCCAATCATTCATATTTATCAAGTTTTTTGAGTCATTCATTTCGCCATGTTCTGAAACATACACCTACGAGATCTGGTCTTCTTATGACCGCTAGTTTCTTCTTCTTTCTTTCTTTTTTAGTACATATGCTTCACATTATGGTGATCTGAACAGAGAACAGATCCGAATATCTTAATTTTAAACATTACTTAATAATAATTTAAGATCAAGCCTTATAATGAAAGTTCAAATCGGTTTTATAACAGAACAAACGAACTGCTGTTGAACTTCCGTTATTAAAACATATACTTTGTCATATTATTGATCTTTTCTGTCTCTGTTCAGATCATCGCATGCTTCGAATTTAGGTGTTCTGAACAGAGATATCTTAATTCTAAACATGATTTAAGGTCATGCTTCATTCTGAAATTTCAAATCAGTGTTTTAACAGGACAAACGAACTGTCGAAAATATAGTTGCATTTCTGTTATTAAAACATATATTTTGTCATATTATTGATCGTTTCTTTACCTGTTCAGATCACCGTATGTTTCGTATTTAGGTGTTCTGAACAGAGATATCTTAATTTTAACATTATTTCAGGTTATGCTTCATTCTGAAATTTCAAATCAGTGTTTTAACAGTACAAACGAACTGTCGAACACGTAACTGCATTTCTGTTATAAAAATATAAACGTTGTCATAATATTAATCTTTTCTTTTACAATATGTCAGTGTTATACTCCATTTTAGTGCTTTACAAAGCACAAAAACAAACCCTTTCATAGCTGGATATCAGCGTAAGCATTTGCTTTGATATTTAAGTCATGTGCATAATATGGAGCGGTGGAGTTATCTATGCAAAATAGTGAATCCTATAGTTCGTGCATCCAAAACTATCGCATCCATCACAGCTGAGCCGAACTATCCGGTTAATATGCCGATAAACCACGGTCCGGTATCGCTTGCTGCGGTCATTATGCAGATTATATTCAGAGGACATTGTTAAATTGGTGTGGGGCGTCTCTGGAGATACTGGATCATGTAAAGCGACGAATACGATATGAGAGCAGAGGGCGCAGATGATGCGGGGATGAAATACGTTGTCAGGTTTGCCTTAGTTTTTACAACATTTTGGTTTATCCAAACGTATTCCGTGCCAAATATCATCAAGAAATATTCGTAATATTTTGGATAATAAGATATATATGAAATTTTTTAATACAGTAAAACCCCTGTTAACCGAACAAAAGGTGGGGGAGCCGTTTCAGATAATGATTTTTTCAGTTAAGCCATGACCAACTATAGCCCATTTTGTATCTAATTACAGTATGTAATTCTGAAATGATTTGAGTGTAAAACGAATTCAAAAACTCTCTTTGTAGGCTACATTTACGTGCTTTATTAAAGTTAACAATCCATCGGCCGCAATATTCACACCTGCGAGTTTGGGCCAATGCGCCTGAAAGGCAAAGGTAGACAATATTATAATTAATATTATTAATACCCATTACTTTTAATTTTAACATTCTAAAATTAATTAGTGACCTTCTTGGGGAATAGGGTGGAACGAATTTTTTTAACCTGGAATAGTGCGCAAAAATTGCCTTTTGATTCAAAAAAGACAAAACCAAAGTTTGATGGCAATCAGAGCATGTCTTGAGGTGCCGCAAGTACGATGAAGTCTCAGAAATTTGAAAATTTTTTATCTTTTTCAAACTTTATCTCTTATTCTCATTTGCATTTAAAAAGTTCAAATTAAATATTTTTTTACTTTGTATTCCTTTTATTAATAGAATAAACATTCTTAGGGTGTTTAAAACCTATTGTGAGTATATAAAAATATTAATTATTAGCCAAAAACATGCAAGAAATCGGCTATGAATAAAGAGAAAATATGTTGTTTCTAATCTGGAATTATTTCTCTGCTATACCTTTAACTGACGAAAAACGCGTACAAGTACTTTATGCATCCTTGTAATTGCTGTTGTACAGCAAAATTTATTTTGTGTTTTGCCAATGAACCGATGTTGAATAGAGTTAACGGGGGATAATTTTTAGCACTGTGAGGTGATACTTGTTTGTGGAGCGAGTTCTTGCGAACTCAATAAATTTAGAATTTATATTTTCTTACAGATCATATTTTGTCTTGTATTATGCCCATAAAAAGAACAGTAAAAATGCATGTATTTTCCTTAGATGCGAAAAATGGCATTTTTAAATATCTATGTAAATATAGGCATATTTTGCTTAGTTTTATCGTTAAGGATAGAATATCGAGCATTTGTTTATAAAAGAACCTCTTCCTCTTGACGAATTTATTGCCAAATCTATTGCATACTTACAATTTTGAAGTAAATACCAAATATCATTACATTTGTTCGTTGTATTTTTTAAAATTATCTTGTTCACATATAAACAGACAGCTCTAATTCCGAACATGTTTCTTTTGGACTCAAGAAAGTCTACAAAGTAAAAAATCATAAAATCTACAGGTTGATTTTTTTTATGATTGCTATACTTTCTCTATGTATCTGCTAGATTGAGAAAAGAAAGAAAGAAGAAATAGCAGTGAAGTATTTAGAGTAAGTGGCTATCGAGTCTTAATATGACTTTTTCGCCCCTTGAGCTCATTAGTGCCTTAGAAAGTGTATATGGCGTCCAGTGAAAACGCATTTTTTTTGTTCCAACATATTGGGCATTGAAAAGTGACAAAAGCTTATTGACGTTTAGTCTCCATGACGCGTCATGGTTTTAGTTGCAGACATCTATAAAGACATATACCCCCGCCTTTTGTTGCTATGCCACTCAGAAACAGGTGTCTAGTAAAATACCATTCTTACAACAAAAATAATGAAAAGTCTTGCTGAAAGTAGCATCTATGACCTGAATCCACAATCCACACAAGGTAGGGATGGAATGAATGGATTGGAAGCCACCTACTATAGTGTTGATTTTGTTCCCCAAAACATTTCAGGGGATGAGATGTTCTACTGAGTCCGCAGGTGTCTTGTCCATCAAGTACTTCATGCCACTGAGGTGAATATTGGAAATAAACATAACAAGACAGAACATTTTGACTCATTTCTAAGAAAAATTAAAACAATTATAACTGTCCTTATTAAGTGGATAGCATAAGAAAAAAAGCCATAAAGGCATTTTTTGATCCGGCAAGAGCTCGCGTCTCTAGCAAATGTAATCTCACAGTACTAATCCTTCTCCTGTTGAAATATAATATTTCAATATAAAAACGAAATATTAATATAAATACACAGTTTTGAATGCCATTATAAATCCAAATGCAAGCAATACACAAACAAATAGTACATTAACGGGCAATAAAGTTAACTATATTCATTATATTTCATTGGCAAAACGCAAAATACATTTTGTTACATAATAGTAAATATGTCGGGGGTGCTTTCTCCCTACAAACCCGGTAGAAAATGCATTTTTAAGTCATTTTAACTCCCTAGAACGAAAATTTATAAAAAAGCAAAGGAATCCGGCGAAACCAGCTAATTTCGTAGCTAAATTTTAAAATTTGTTGTCTACCTTCTAAACTCCCAGATACTTTTAATTGTCTATAATTTTTTTGCCCCTCCCCCACTTATAACTTCCAATCACAGTTACTCATGCTAATAACAAGGATACATAAAGTACCTGTAAGCGTTTTCGTCAGTTAAAAATTATAACAGAGAAATAATTCCCAAATTAGAAAAGAGCATATTTTCTTTCTCCATAGCCGATTTCTTGTACATTTTTTGCTAATAATCAATATTTTTATATACTCACAATAGGTTTTAGAGACCCTAAAAACGTTTTTTTCTATTAATAAAAGGCAAAAAATATTTAATTTGAGCTTTTTTACTGCAAATGAGAAATTCAAGAAAAAGATTGAAAAAGAGAAATATTTTTGAAAATTTATGAAACTTTATCGTACTTGTGGCGCCTCAAGATATGTTCTGATTGCCATCAAATTTTAGTTTTGTCTTTTTTGCAACAAAAGGCAACTTTTGCGCACTATTACAAGTGAAAAAAATAAATAAAAGTTTTTTTCGTTCAATCTATTGGGAAGGCTTAAAAGAAAAAAGTGGGGACATCGTTGCTAAAAAGTCTCGCCTTCACGATTATTTCCTTACAGCAGAGTACGTGCTTTTAAAATTCGTGATAACCCGGGTTTTGGTTACCCCGAGTTTGATTAACAGGAGTTTTACTATATTTGTCATTACTTTATTAATTTTACTCATTAACCTATTATTTACTATTGCCCCCTTTTTGGGGCGCTGGTTTTTTATATTTTTTTCTACATAATCAGTGGGACTTTTATATTTAATTGTTGTACCTTAATGTTGAACTAATTACAAAAACAATAAAAATAAATTAATTCCAATTCAAAACTAATTATTTCTAATTAAAACATTTGAAAACAGTGCTTGCTTTAATATTTCATTCATTTTATCACATTAATGTAATTTTTTTGGATAGGTGAAATAATAGTGTTTGAAATATAATGGTTTAAATGAATGAATGGACAATGAGTAGTTTTAAGGAAAATTTTTTTTCATCGCATTTCGGCCCAAAGTACAGCTGACTTTGAGGAAGCTATTTATGTTTTAGAACAACTGGATTTTCCCCCCTATACGTTACGTTTGCAATCATAGTTTTGATTTGATTTGGATTATTAAATGGAATTGAAATTTAATTTTAATATGAGGTTTAATTCAAATGTAATGTGTGATTGTGAACTACAGTTAAATGGCTCCCTCTCTCTAAATTTCCTTGAAACACCAGTGGCAGAACATTTTAACCTTTGCAGGTTTACAATGTACAGTGACGAACATATGGAAGATTTGATGGAACATTAACTTTGATCCAAAAATCTTGACTTGATCCTTTGATATCGAAGTCAAGATTCTTCTACTATTCTTTCATTAAAACTCAAATTTCCCACTATTAAATATTATTTTTATTATATTTTACTGTGCACTTATAATTTAATAATAAAATCATGATGGAAGTCAACAAATATTTGAATTTTTTTCCAGGGCATCATTTTTCTCAGAAATGATTTTTTTTTTCAATTTGATGAGTACACTTTCTGCTCGACTTACGCAATGTAATTTACGGCCATCTCCACTTATGGCCACAAAAAATCAATTTTAACTACAACATGAAACTTAATTTCAAGTTGTATTTTAGTGTACGCACAAGAGAGTAATTTTTTCAATATTTACCATAATTAAACGAACATCGATAGAGTTTTTTTGTTTTATATGCAATTTTTATAACTTTTTTGAAAGAAAATATTGTTGAAATATATAAATCCGACACACGCCCTGTCAGTCGGAATGGGATCCAGTCGTAAGTCGAGTAAACCCATTATTATTATTATAAGAAACCATTTGTAGAATGATTTAATAGCAGAAAAAAATAGAACATCGGCATAATAATACGACAGATAAATATGGATGATAGTGAATTCATTTTCAAAGCTTAACAATCAAACATGATCTGAATTTTGGTTTGGTTTAGTTTAGTTTAGTTATATTTAGTTTAGTTTAGTTATATTTAGTTTAGTTTAGTTATATTTAGTCTAGTTTAGTTATATTAACGCCCCGTTTTGAAGCAACACGAGGGACGGACCTCATAATGTGAACTGCGTCAGATGAAGAGACGACACCTGAGCTGGCACCTTTCTCTAAAATTCCGCACCACACCAGCTGTCTGAATTTTAGTCTATAGCATTCTTAACGCGCAATGAGATAATACTCACATTTTATCCATACTACTGACATATTTATGAAAGTTTAAGTCACTTCATTGTTGTTTGAGATCACGCAACTATATTATAATTTTTGATACCTTGGTTGCCAACATTGGTGAGAAATCAACAAATCTGAATAAAACTGAAGTTAAATATTCACTTTCAATTTCGACGCTAATTTTTGACTGATAATTATTTTAGTAAATGATTTTGCCGAATTAAAATAAGTTAAAAGACGATTTGAATAATTAGAAATTAATTACAAGAAGATAATGATTCCAGAAAAATATTAATGTTTGAAAATTGGAGACTTTAAAGACTGTAATATATAGTTCAACGAACTACAATTTTCTGTTAACATTTTATCCTTCAGAAAGTAAATTACAAATGTTTAATAAACAATCTGAAAAGTATCTTGAGTTTCTTTACAGAGAATTCCTCAAAAGACATATGCTAATATAAGAAGAGTCACAAGTAAATATGAGCAGGGGAACAACAGAACCACGTTACATTTCACTATTTTCACTTCTGATATTAAAGTTGAAGAAAGCTTGCTTTCAGCGCAGGCGAATTTACTGATATATTTAGCAACGATGACAAAAAAAGGAATTCCTTATTTGATCAGCACTGAATATCCCTTTCTGCATAGTATCTTTGCACTTTGCTTTTAAAGAGCTTTGCTTTTTTGCAAACATTCCGCAGGAACTAAATTTCCATTTCCTTCAAAAAGTCCACTGTGGAGGAAGCAAAACGTTCGGAAGTTTCTTTGTGTCTCTAAAAGCTTCCAACCGCTTTTAATAAATACATGAATATCTGAGTTAGCGTAAGCAAAAGAAGAAACGAAGAGGAGAATGTTCCGTTCCATCCTATTCCTTTCCCAAGAAACTCATACCAGGATTTTTTCCTTTCTTGTAGTTCCTTTTACCGTTCCTTTGGTGCTCTTCAAAAGAACTAACAAGAAAAGTTAAAGTGCATCATAAATTTATGAATACCGAGACAAGGAAGAAGAAGAATCCGAAATATTTTTCGGTTAAAGTTCTTCTTTGGTTTTCTTTCTTTTGCTTTCTCGCCTCTGGAATGAACTCGTATTAGACGTGGCATTTGCATATTCTGGCGATTTTGTCTGGCATTATACACTGAGAAGCATTTTGTTTTTGGTGCCAGTGCTGGCCATCATGATCTATGGAGTTCGCTGAGTTGTGGAACATAATATTTGCATGTTTAAATAATGCAGAGAGTAGCTGTTGTCTAAGAGGTGCTTTAACTTTTGGTGGGTTAAGAGAAGTAAAGAGATTCTTTTTGTGGTCAACAACTGAAAAGTTTGTGACATAAAATCTGGGAATATACAGCTTTCTTGTCCACAACAGGAATAATATTCAGATTAGCCAATAAAATTTTCTTATACTGTGACAAAATCGTGTTTGTGATAAATCTCACCATACAGAGACCTCATATGAAAAAATATCATTTTCGAAAATATAGTTACTATGCTATTTTTTGACTAATACGATCTTCAAGAGTGAACATGAAAACATCTTAATAAGTTATTTTAATTTAAATAATTGTATCACATATTCAAAAGGACAATGTGTCACAATGCATTATTTTTGTCTTTTTAAGCGAAAGCTTTGAGAAATAAATTGTTACGTATGAAGAAAATAATAGATTTTTTTAAATTTGCATTTTTGGACGATTTATTTCTTCAAAATATTGTTAATTTAGTTAACACCAATACTGATCATCACCATCTAAAAGCAAATTTTGAGATCAAGGGGAATGTTTGACTTTTTAGTCAAAGAAGACGTTTATAAATATTATCATCCGTTTGAGTATTTCTACATTTAAATACATCACATCTACACAGAAATTTCTAAAAGTATTGAAATGGTTTAAAATATTTCAATAACTTAATAGTAGCGTTCATGTACAGAATATATATACCTAGGAAATTCTATAGTTGAGGTAATCCTCGGTTTAATTAGCTCGATTAACTTTCCGTTTTGTGAATAAAATTAATTTAATCTACGATAAATTCGATGGCACTTTTGGAACGAATTTCATAGTTTGGAGCCATGATCATTTGACGATGACGCCACCTAAGTCTCAAATGTACTCTCCAAATCTCCACGCTGCGCACACGTGAGGAAATTTTACGTATGGTAGAAGATTTAATCTTGGACCAATAATACTTACATGATGAATCATCGATAGCAGCCGGTTTCGAACCCGCGGTCTTTTGACCTGACCCTAAAACTCTACCAACAAGCTTCCGCGGCCTTTTCAAATTTTCATGAACTCGATTACATTAAACAAAATATACACAATTCGCATTCGTCATAAGTGAATCAATTTAAATTATTTGAATTTCGGCTTGTATAGTTATAGAATTTTGTTCACCATCGAAGAGATTTCAAATGAATAGGGATGCAGATTGTATTTGTTTTCAGTGTTTTTTCCTGTAGTCTCTAGTAGTAGTAATGGTTCTGTTAACACAAAATTAATTTAATCTACGATATGATGCAAGGTTTGGAAATATCCATGACTTGGTTTACTTCTAATACTATACAGTTCGAGTATAACTACTTTATCGCAATCCACTGTCAAATGAGTGGGTTGGTTTATTCTTGACAAGAAAAAGAATTATTTGAGAACAAGTCCTACACTTGTGCATCCATATTTAATTAAATTCCAGAAGTGTTAACGGACTCGGTGAATATCCCTGGGCATTGTATTAAAGAAAGTAAGATCATTAAAGGCTTATAACTTTCACAGGAATTTTCGAGAATATACTCACTTATTCTTTCACGGAAATAATTAATGTCCTAGCTCATTTCTCCGGAAATAGCAATACTTACTCAGCTAATATTGAACAATACAGCGAATGGGGAGACAGCTTTATTAACATATATGAAATGGTTATAGGAGAATACTTTTGGTTTAAAAATGTTTCCTTCTTTAACAAATTCCACTGTCCTATATGCAAAGTGTCTTAAAACTATTCGCTCTAAATGTTAGGGCCGTAGAGAACGCAGAAGCTCTATATCCGCGTAGGGAACACAACAGTGAGCATCTAATTAAGAGTAGAAAGATAATAAGATAGAGCAGAAATATATCTTACAGTGAAGTTAATTCAGCAATAAATAGTAGTTGAACATATAAATCAACTCCCGCTTCTTGCAAGTGATTAAAGCCTGATTATTGTCATGAAATGAATTTTGTACATTTTAAAAATATTAAGCATTTAAAGCTAACATTTGTAGTGATAAGATGACTTTTGTTGAGATCTCTTCTAGGGTACAATTGTTTTCTTATGCTAGACATTCTTCAGGCTTGTCCAGTCAGTGGGATTCTAAGTAACGCAAAAGAGTAACCCCAGTCCTGACTTGGCACCCGCGGATATCTGAATGATGATTATTACGACACCATTCGGAAACCAAGGATGGAATCCTAATAGCCATCACCGGCCAACCCCTACCGTAGAAGGTACGTTCCGACATCGGAGTGGGGGTAACTCAACCCCACACCATTATTATACCTACTAGGGAAGCTAGAACTCTCTTACTTGTCCACCTACTCATGGTGCCCCCAGATGGGGATGATACGTCAGCATAAATTGAATGTATTGATTAAACTTATCATAGTATTATATAATATTAAGCATGCGATCATAGCCGGTATATTTAATAGGTAATGTAGGAAAAGCATAGGGGTCTTGATATCTGTATTTTTTTCATTTTTCAGAGCAATTTAAGTTTGCATTCTCTTTTAATTTACGAAGGCCATGCAGTCGAAGTTACTGAAATTAAAATCAAGTATCGTTAAATTTTGGAACATTGTTCTGACAACATTTCTTATTAATTATCTTTATGAAAGTTTTATGCTATTTTCCAATTCTAAAAAATATATATGTTGCTTTATAATTTAAAAAATATCCGTTTCTTTAATTAAATAGTATTCAAATCGTGTTAGAAAAGTTTTCCATTTTTATTGATGTTTTGTATGAACTCACTTTCAAATTTTAGTTTTGAACTTTCTTATATGCGCTATTCTGAAACGAACTTTCTTGAAATTGATCCTGAATTAAATGTTTCTCTGTTTCAGTTTGTTACTTAAAACTGTTTATATAGAGATCAAATAAAAATCGACAAAAAATATCTGACTGAGTTGGGGAGGGCGAAGAGGGGCTTGTACTGCCTAAGAATCTCTAGCAGGCTTAATCCGGTCCTGCATGCGATCAATCTTTTCAATATAGTTTAGAAAATGTTACTTTCAGCAGCGTAGAAAAATATCACGCAGTTTAATTGAAACCAACTGCTTTATTCTAAGTTCAAGCGTCTTTCGTAAATGTGTTTAAATAAGAATTTATAGGAAGTATCAAAATGTTATTCTGAGGTTCTCTCTCTGGATTAGTAATATTTATAACAGAAAGTACCTACTAATTTATGATTTCATACTATTACCAAAACCTATTACCGCTCAGTGTAGAGCTGTATTTCCTTAAACAAAATAGATCCTCATATGCGTCACTTCCAGTGGCGGCTCGTGTTATGCAATCTTGGGGGTGCTGTAACTTTTAATCCTTCACTGCTCATGATGTATATTTATACCACTCACATTTTGTGTCTTTTAAGGTAGGACTACGTTCCTCCCATTCGGGTCTCAGGAAGGAAATTGATTCACACGCCAAAACGCCACAAAACTTGGTATGGGAGATCCTCTATATCTCGGTAACTACATATGTTAAAAACATAATTAATGTCCTATTTTAGAGATAAAGGGTAGCAACAGAAGTTACAAAAAACAAATTGAAAATCGGAATTGTACTTCAGCGAATACTGAGTCGCAAAGTTGTGCAAAAATACGCATGAATTGGTGACGCGATCCTCTATATCTCGGTAACTACATAGGCTAAAAATATATATATTGTCTTATTTTAGAGATAAAGGGTAACAACAGAAGTTACAAATAAAACTTACTTAAACTTAAAAACTTACGAGAAACAAAAGAGTCGCGCGAGTAAAGTAGTCCTAAAGATTAAACATCAGCGGCTGTTTGAAAAGACAGCCTCCCGTCATTTTGTTCATTAACTTTGAGCAGTTTTACAGTTAATGAGTAAACATACAACATTTTTTCTCTTCTAATTGATAAGTATTTTAATAAATTAATTTTTTTAAAAAATTTAAAACTCGAAATTTGTTAAACTGAAATTTTGAAAACACTTGTATATCGCGGAAAATTTCTCATATGTATTTTATCACCATTCATAACTAAATATTATCGAAAAAATCCTTTGGATTGCAAGAGGTTTCATTCAAATTTAATTACTATAAAAAAACTTTTCCAATTAAATTTTTGTTTATCAATAAGTTTCCTTCATTTTCTTATTTATTTTCAAAGTTTTAGCTCTCGAAAAAATTTTCCGCTGTGGTAAAATATTTGAAACTCTGTTTCTATCTCAACTGGTGCTGCCGAACTCGACAGTTCCCCTTCAGCTTTAAAACGTAGTAGGGAAAGGAAGGGAAAGCCTGCGCTCTGTAACTACGCATGCGCGCAGGGCGGAATTCGTAAAATCCTCAGAGATTGGAACGATCCTCAGTCCTCCTTTACTTTAAGTTACTTTCTCCTTTGCGCATTATCCCCGGGTAGTGAAAAATTAGATAGGGAACTTAGTTTTCTGCTTCGGTTTTTCCTACCGGCTTATTTGAAGATCGAAATCGTTTAGTGTAAAATTGCGTTAGATTGTTGATAGATTTAAATATTAAATGCGAAATAATATAAATTTACACAATGGAAAAAGTCGGGGGTGCTGCAGTACCGCAGTCCTTATACACGAGCAGCCCCTGATCGCTTCTTTGAATACTCCCTAACTTTAACAGTTTTCCAAAGTGATGCGTGTATGGAAGTTCTCTGCTTTTAGAAAGTACAACTAAATTTACAGTGCAGTATGTTTCAAAGTGTTGTATATATTTGTAAATATTTGTTTATGTATTCCAGTATGGGTTTTTCTTCTTGTATAACAGTTTTTTATGTATTATCATTTGCCATGCTCAGTTTCATATTTTAGCTATTTTACTGCGTTCTTGTCCTGTAGCAGTCTTCCGAATCATTTTTGTCTTCCATCTCATACAGTAAACCTTAAAGGTCCTGACCTTGCATTTCATCCCCCATGTAACCTTTCCTTGTTTTCAGTATAGTTGCTTGGGGGTCTTCTTGTCCATTCAAACAACCCATAAAGAGTCATAACGACTCTAGACACGGGAATGGGAGGTGGTGTTATCTTAAAACCTACTTTTCATAAACATGTGTTTTTCGTATTTTCAGTATTTTCGCTAGTTTTCGATAAAGAAAATTTAACTTACTACTGAATTAAAATGCTTCACCTGTATAATTTCTGATACCTTAAAGGTGTAAATTCATTTTAAATAAAGTTGGCCATTTTCCTAACAGATGATAAAGCTAGTTCTTCAAAAATGAGATTCCTCCAAATTGATATAGAAGAAATATTTTCTCTTTGCGCATATTAATACATTTTTTTAATATCCCTCAAAAGATTTCTTGCAATGAATAAAAAATATTTTGTGTAAAGAAACGCAGCACTAAGAAAGTTCTCCTGGATAAATTTTTCTTTTCTTATAGATATAAATTGAATTTTAATCATTACAGTTTTTTTCACTGAAGGCAATAAACTTGAAGTTTAAAAAGATCTTGATTCTTTCGAATTGATAGTTCAAACATTTTCCGCATATCTCTTAAAAGTATTCCTTAGTAATTACCAAAAGTATTTTTGGAATGCATAAACATTTATTCTATATTAATTTTTTTTCGTATTTATCTTCCTAATCGTAAGTTAGTGGTTAAATTTTTCTTAAAAACTATTTGAAATTTTAAGTTATTCTTGTAAATTCTGAAAAAAAAATTAATTCCAAGATGGCGAAAGGCATGCATCTGCATCGAGCTAATGTAGAAAAACATTTATGTATTTTTTAAAAGCAGTGAATATTTATTTCGTCTTTATTTAATTCATTTTATTCGTTTCTTAGCGACAGTTTCTGAAAAAGAAGCAGAAACATTTCCTCGCTCGAAGAATATTCTAAAACGCGAGACAAAAGAAAAAAAGAGAAAGAGGCAAATCTCTCTTTAAATCTTGAAAACTTTGCATAAAAACCAAAAATCATTCTCAAAACATGAAAAGTTAAAAAGAAATGCAACGTTGCATTGAACATTATGTTGTGAATGGAAAAATATTTGAATATTCCTTGTTTTTCTTTCTTCTACTTTATGGAAAAGCCGTTATGGAAGTTTAAAAGTCTTTAAAACTGGTTTTAAAGTTTCGAAAATGTAGCGGATAAATCTTTCGTAACATAGTAAGAAATGGGGTCTGGGAATTTGAAGTTTCGAATAAACATTTTTAAAGGACCGCGTTTTAAAATTTTCTTAACCAGTCATATCAAAAGGTTTTCATGAAAGAATTAAGACATCGGATGTGCTTTAAAGGTTTAAATGCGAAAAAAACCTTCTTCCAAATTTTCTAACTGAAATTGTCATTTTGACATCTGTATCTTTGCAAAGAATATTGTGACTTAACGAAAATTCTGATTTCTCTAAGCCAAAGCCGATCAAATCAAATTTTGATAATTTTTTATCTGCATTGCTACAAAATGTTTATTTTAGATTAATTTGAGATTATTTTAGCTCCATTAAAGATTGTCATGATTAGTAATTTTGACAGCTATGATGTATATTCTGCTATTAACTACCGTTCATGTCTTTAAATATATCAAATTTTAAATGCTAAGCAGTTCATTTCAAACCTGTATATCATGCGAGCGAATATAGCCTCGCTTAACTCAACATTCACATTTTCTTATTAAAATCTTTTTTTATAATTCATTAATATTTAGTTTTTAGAATTTTTTTTCACAACATTTATTTATTATTAGCAGAGTACTTGGCGTTGCTCGATCTTTTTCAGGTCAGTCAAAATTTTTGTAAGACTGGAAACTTAATTATTATTTATAAACAACAAAATGTTTATTAATGTTACTTTATTGCTAGAATATTTTGAGAGAGTCAATTTTTTATGAAAAGATTCGTAAATCCATAGTAAAAATTTCTTTCATTTATCTTATTTCATAGCATAAAATATTACAAATATTTCTTGCATTATTAGCCAATTTTGGAGGGCATATTATTATTTTATGAACCCTGACCATAAACCTTTATTCTAATTGGTCCATTTGCTCAATTTCTTTCAATGACTGACATCCACCCAACCCAGAAGAGTGCGATATAGGGCCCATTTCTCAATACAGTATTCTTTTTTTGTTGTAGTTGAACAATGATGGAGTCATTTTTAAAATAACATTTTACCAATCAACTAATGAAACATGTTTCGCCAAAATTGCTCCAGCCGTTCTAAATAAACATTTATCCATATCTTATCGGTAGGACTTATTTACCCCAATAGTTCTTCATAGTTAAAAAGGAACATGCGTACCAAAGTTTCATCAAAATCGCTCCAGCAGTATCGTGTCAATCGGCCAGTATCTTTACTCCACACCCTACTTGAGATATTAAGTATTTGTGTTAAAGTGTTTTTATTTGTCTTGTGAGGAACATATGTTTAATGTTTCATCAAATTACCCAAGCCATATCAAATGTCGTGTGAATCATCCACTTGCCGCATGTTTTTATAAAACTTTGTCCTACCCTAACCTCATAAATTAGGTTAGAGTTTATTTAGTTTTACAGTATCTTTAGTTGGCTAATTGGAAATATATGTACCAAATTTCATCAAAATCTCCCTAGCCGTATCCAACAGTATGCCAATCGACCCAAATGTTTACATGTATTTTGAGGATTTTTCCTCAACCTGCTCTGAGGAATTGGATTAGCGGCTTTTACCCCTACAGTACTTTTATTCAGCCTGTGAGGTACATACCCTTTGTAATTGATCATTTCCCTATTCGTATCAAATTTCATGTCAATCGGCCCATTTTTTAGTTGAACACCACCTTACTCTAAAGAACTTGTGTTAGAGTTTATTTAACCATAGAGTATTTTTAATCGGGCTCTGAGAAACATGTGTACAAAATATCGGCAAAATCGCCTCAGCCATATCAAACAGCATTTTAATCGACCCCACAATTTACATACATTTTGACAATTTTGCTCCAACCTTCTCTGAAGAAATATGATCATAGTTTATTTACCCAACACTACTTTTAGTCAGCCTAACAGGAATCTCTGTACCCACTGTCTTTAAAATTGTCCCAGTTGTATCAGGTTTCATGCCAATTGACCCATTTATTATTTGTATTTAAATGACTTTACCACATACTACCATGACGTATAGGATTAGCGTTTATTTACCCCTATAGTACATGCAGTCGCCTAATTAGAAGTATGCGCACCAAATTTCATAAAAATCGCCCAAGCCACTCAAATCGGCAAGCGTGTCAATCGGCCTATCTGTTACATGTATTTTGGAGACATTGCTCCATCCTACCCTGAGGCACTGGGTAAATGCTTATTTATCCATAAAGTAATTCAAGTCGGTTAATGAGGAACCTGTCTACCGAGTTTTATCAAAATCTAAAAGCATGACAACTAGTCTATTTCTGACATGTATTTTGGAGACTTTGGCCCACCCTGTTCTGAGGCCTACTTTAGGGCTTATTTACGCCTACAGAACCTCAAGTCAGCTAATGGGGTACCTGTGTACCGAGTTTCATCAAAATTCCCAAGCATGTCAACCGACCTATTTGTGACATGTAAATTGGAGATTTTGGCCCACCCTGACCTGAGGGATTGGGATAGGGCTTATTCATTCCTACAGTAATTAAAGTCGGCTGATAAGGAACCTGTGTACCAAGTTTCATCAAAATTGGTGCAGCCAATCAGAAGTGATGTTGGAACAAACATATCTGGCTGGCACGAGGGGTGCTCCGAAAGTAAGTTTCGTCACGCTTTCTGAAAAGGAAGCTTTATTGCAATCCGAAGCATACAATGGCATAACAAAATACGAACTTTTGGGCTATTCTTCTACATATTCGCCACCGACATTGATACAACCGAAGGGAGTTCTTCACAGACCTCCGCACCTCTTCATTGCTTAGGAAGTGATATCCGGATAGTACAAACTTCAATTCAGGAAAACGATGAAAGTCTTATGGAGCAAGATCGGGCCTGTAGGCCGGGTTAAACAATGCCTTCCATCCCAGCTGACGAATGTGTTCTTTTGTGTCCCTTGCTGTATGGGGTCTTGCATTATCGTTCAAGAACAAAACACCTCGAGATTTATTGTCATTATTGCAGTCTTGTGATCAGCGTGAGGTCTTTCGACACACATCTTCACCTTTCTCCTTCTTTGAGGTCAGAACTATCGAGAAGTCATTTCCGAAGCAATGAAGAGGTGCGGGTGGTTGTGAAGAACTTCCTTCGTTCGCTGGGCACCGATTTTTACCAGGATGGTTTCTTGAAATTGATTTCACGGTGTGAAAAATGTATGAATGACGGTGGCGATTATATGGAAAAATAGCTAAAACTTTTTTGTATTTTGTTATGCCATTGCATGTTTCAGATTCTAATAAAGCTTCCTTGAGAAAAAGCATGATGAAATTTACTTTCGGAACGTCTCTCGTAAAATAAACTTATCTTTTTTTTTGCTGTTCATATAGTTTTGCAAAGCGTGAAGAATTAAATATATATATAGAAAGAATGTCTCCAAAAATACAAATATATTTCCTTTGAAAGTTCTTCAGAATCTTAAATGTTGAAATTCAATATTTGTACAAGAAATATCTGTTTTATTTTTCTTTCAGTGATAGTGAAGACTTAATTTATAAAATCTTGAGAAAACATTAATTAAGTTTCATATTAATCAATGATTTTTCTAAACTTAATTGCGGTGTTAGTAAAATTCTTTCGGTCTTCCGTTTCAACATAACAGTTCCTGTTTTTACTATTTTGACTGTAATGTTCGTAGAAAGTAAATTAATTCATAAATAAATTATATATAAGGAAATAAAACTTTTTCATTAAGAGTATAAACTAGTGAGAAGGTTATAAAATAAGAGAAATTATTCCGCTTAAAAATATTTCTTAGAAGTGTTGTATTTTGAAGCTAATTTAAAATACTGACGTTATGCAAAATAGATTAAAATTTTTTGAAGAATAATCTGCAAATCACATTTTGTTTATTATATACCGTTTAAAATAATACTATAATTTAGTTTTTGTTTTAAAAAGGAATTACATGCAAAACGACTATAAACTACAAACCTTTCTTTTAAAGTGTGTAAGTTAGTTTCATTTTTACAAGTTTATACCATTATTTTTTTCATATTTGATCCTCTTGTTATGCATTAGTCACTAGAATAAAGAATTTTAACGAATAAATATCATTAGAATGATTTTAATTTATGTTTCACTAATTATTAGATTAGTTTATTTTTCAAGTGCTGTAAAATTTTGTTGTAATATTTATTTATGCTTGATGCTTTCTCAAATTTTGGCCTTAAAATAATAAAAATATTTTTTCTTATATTTGCAACATGAAAAGAAATTTCTTTTTTTTTGACTAATATTTTAATGTATATCTTTATTTTGGAATCTATATAGTCCTCTTTTTTAATCTTTTACTAAACGAATAATATGATTTTGCATTTGTTATGTTATTAATTTAACCGTCTTCTTTTACGAAGATTAAATTGAATTTCCATATAAGAATTTAAATAATTGAAAAAATGAAAAGGATGTTTGTTACTTTAAAATTCAATCGGATGAGAAATTTTAAAAAGCAACTACAGTATAATATTGTTTTTACAAACACTATGCTTTTCATATAACGTTTGTTGCAAAGATTTAATCATTGTAAATGATAGGGATGCTACAAAATTAAACACCTTTCAGATTTGGGCTTGGATATATTCTACATTTATCAAATTATTCCCCAAAATGTTTTTGTAGTCATTTGTTTCTGTTTTGATGACATTGTCTGCTTCCTAAGTGATATTGTGGTAAAGTTCATAGTAATCAAATAATAAAAAATTAGATAATTACATTTTTAAGAAATCACTAGACAAATATGCTGAACATCTAATTTGCATTGTTCTTCCGGCTTGAGTTGAATGTCTGAAGTTTCACATGCTAAGTTAAATATAATATCTTTATCCCTTAAATAAGTAGGGGAGAGCCGCCGAATTCGGGCCATCGTGAGATATTTTAATGTATACATTGATAAAGAAGTATTTTTAATGAAAAAGAAGTAATTAATTTTTTATAGTTTCCTTATCTTCAAAACAAGGTAATTATTTTTATGAAATGCACTTTATTGTAGGAAAAAAAGAGCTAGAAAAATGTGTCTTCCTTCCAATCAGAGAAAACCGGCTAGCCAGATTGGATCACCATTATCGCTATTATTATTATTATTACTAGAAAATCACCCGTCATGGTATGACGGGTGCAGATTACCTCTTCATTCGAGAGATTTCCCCTCAAATTTGACGTGTTTAAATAGATATATAAGCGAGAGAAATGATTAACATTGATTGAAATCAAATAAAATAAACATATGTTTAATGACAGGAAATATTTTTTATTTAAATATTATTTACATATTTCTTTATTCAAAAACCCTCTTGGTAAACAACATTCCGTGTGAAGTATTTTTCGCTGTTTAACAATTTTATTATAACTCAATAACCATGAAATTCTCAGCTTGTCAAACGTAAGTCAAAGTTAAAATTTCAAAGGAATTCTTTTTCGAAATTCTAATCAAAACAAAGCACTTCTCTGCTTGTCAAACGTTGCCAAACATAATATCAAATTAAATCATCACAATTGCAATAAATAATCAGATGCATCGTGGCGTCCAAACTATATCACACGCATGATATACCACTGACGTAATTTACTACTTTCTACTGAGAAACGGAAATTAATTTGAAATATCTATACTTATAAAAGGCAATGTTTGTGTGTGTGTGCGATGTCCAGACGAATCTATTGCACTTACAGCCATGAAAAGTGGCACAGGTAGTCGTAATGGTGACTGAATGCACCTCGAACCCGGAATTTTAAAATTTAATCTAGAAAATTTTTTATTTAATATTTTGTGTTGTTTTGGCTTATTTTTCGCACTCAGTTCTCAATAGCATGGCTTCAAATAATTGTACGAAGAAAACAGTTACATCATCGGAAAGAACAAACGATTTCCGTTCTATTGAAGTTTGTTTCGTACGTCTAATGTAATTTACTTAATTTTGAGAAATTTTTGAAAAATAGTCACTTTTATGGTAATTTTTAATAAAGATTTCTTCAAATTATCGCATCTGACTTTCGAACATCTCCATAATTTACATTTTTTTCAGCTTATAACTGGAACGTTTCTGTCGGATTTAAAACAAGAACAGTTAAAATATCTTTTTTCGTTCTTTTTCAATTAATTTTTCCCTGATCAGTTCAAACAGTTTTTTGCTAGCGAGAGTTTCTCCGGAATGCATTGTTGCAATTTCATTGTCTGGTGCGTGACCTTCCTCGCGGCAGGTGACGTCATTATATTTGCGTCATCGTCATGTCAATAATATATACATTTCTGTTTTGATAAATGTCATTATAGCAAAAAAAATAAGCGGGAAAATCAATAATATGTATCTTTTGTTTTGATTTTGTTTTCAAAACTTTTTCGAGTCATTATGGGCATTCCCCCCTCCCCTCCCATTTTATTGAAGTCCTGATTCCACGGGAAACGCCGTGCACGTACTACTAGTATTGTATATTACTAAAACCTACTTTTTTCAATAACATGTATTTTTCATATTTCCAGTGTTTTTGCTAGTTTTCGATAAACAAAAATAGCGAGATTTAACAGCCCGAGTTTCTCCGGACGAGTGAGCTTCCTCGCGGCAGGTAACGTCATATGCTTTTATTCCCAGCATGCATTTCTACAATCCGATGTGTATCTTTTGTTTAGATTTTGTTTCCAAAAGTCCTGATTCCACGGGCAACGCCGTGAGCGTACTATTAGTATTATTATTATAATTTAAAATTTCTCGGGATTTACTGATCATAGCGAGAAAAATTTTATATCAATCGACAGAAAATTTTTATTTCACTATTTTAGAGCTATTAAATTTGAAATTAGAACGACAATTACTCTTTTAAATTAAAAATTACTGAAATTTAGGTTCTCTAACAATGAAATAATGTTGTTTAAAGTCTTGCAGTGCTATGGCACGATTTTTGTTGTTGGTGACGTCAGAGTGTTACCGAGAGACAGATCTGGGCTATCATATTAGTAATTATTATATTTCTTTAAGCACAATTAAAGCAAAAATATTTTTAAACTCAAATTCACATCAGCACACACTACATGAACCCAAGTATGACATTTTATGCAGCGTATTACTGCCTCTTCTCCTTTTGTGTCCGAAAAAATGATACATATCCTTAATTTTTATTCTTTTTGATCCAACATTTGATGTCTTTAGTGTCCTTCTATTGTCCTTTTTTGCTTTAACCTGTTCTACTTTCAATTTATAAGGACTACTAGTGGTGATAAACTGCTTTCTGAGATATTCCAGTAGTTTAAGATAATAATTCCATTGATTTAAATAGTCCAATTTTGGCAATCTTTTGTGGTCCATTAACTTTTGGGAGCAACAAAAAAAATTCTCCATACGTTATTTTTAAACTATTGTAATAAAATTTTATAGTAGATGGTAGACAAGAAAATTTCTTATCTGAGGATATGAAAACATGTTTTATTGCTTAATATTTTTTTTATCAGTACTTACTAGTTAACTTATCACTTAATAATTTAACACTTGACTTAAATATTAATCAATTTCTTATGTTTATTCGAGGACGAAGAAAAGCTTTAGAAAACATCTTTTTAGAAAATTTCCCAAGATATTTGTTTCCTTTTGTTACACATGCCCACATATATTCTCAAAAGAATCCGTCTTGGATGCTATCAAATTTTTCACTCTTCACAAGGCTATGGGCTTTCTGAATAAGATGGATAATCCAATACATCTCACTTAAAAAGAGAAATAAAATTTTGCCCCTAAAATACTGTTTTCCTTTCCGGGAAAATATATGTAGTGTGTCTGTTACAGCAGAAACAAATCTTTTCTTTGCAAGATAAGAAATAGTCAGAAATTGGGATATGTTTTCAAACATTCCTTAGGGAGAAAGGAAGATTTCCAAATGTCCCTCATTTTAAAATGTATCATATATATATTTCTTTCTATTTCAAAAGTGAAAGTTGATGTTTTAGATTATGGAGCTTGATCCACAAACATCATATTAGTTACACAGAAAGCGAAACTTCAATTATTTCTCTGCATGTACTTTAGTAAAATAATCGATAAAAATATTTCTCGAAATTCACATAAAGTTTAAACTAGCTATGCATATTTTGCTAAATTTAAAAAGTTTCTCATGGAAGAATAATATTTATAAATGCTCTATAGTTAAAACGTATACTCTTTTGATTTCGAAAGTAAAATAAAATCCCTCTCCCCCCGATCTATTAACAATTCACACTGTGAAACTGAGAGAAATTTAAATAGCATTTATTCAAATGACGTACTCTATTTAAAAATATCTCCCATTTTAACATTTAACTGTTAAAGCATATTTTATTAGCATAAAAAATAAAGTTAAACTTTGATTACTAAATTTTACATAGGCGTATAATTTCATTGCTGAAATTCCGAAGAAATAAATATTTGAAGAAGAGGAAATGAAAAGTGCAGAAGGATAATCAAAACCGCATAGAAATGTAGTAAATACCAAGGTTTTCAACCTGTGAAACGATGTAAGTGTTCAACAAACTACACTGACGAGCCAAAACATTATGACCATACTCACATTTTTCAATGAACTCGTCTGGATGACGTGGAGGGCACGTGGTTAAATGAGAACGGTATTTAACTACTGCTGCAGAAGGTAAGTAATCATTCTTGCGGTTACTTTTGAGAGTAATGGGAAAGGCTGCTGATCTAAGCGAATTTGATAAAGGGCAGATCGTAATGGCCCGAAGACTCGTAACGAGTATCCCCGAAACTGCACGACTGGTAGGTTGTTCACGATCTGCCGTTGTTAGTATTCATGGAAAGTGGATAAATGACGGTGACACCAGCAGTAGACGCTAAGGTGCTAGTCGTCCACGCGTCATCAAAGAAAAAGGACGTGGGAGAGTGCCCCGCTTGGTAAAGCAAAATCGGCGCCAGACAGTGACTCAGCTGACAGCCCAATACAATGCAGATCCAAGCGCGAGTGTTTCGGAACATACAGTTCAGCGGACACTGTTGGATATGGGACTGTGCAGCAAACGTCCCACTCGTGTGCCTCTGTTGACCAAGCGCCATCGTCAACTACGCCTACAGTGGGCCCTGGAATATCGAGACTGGACCATGGATGAGTGGAAGAGAGTTTCCTGGTCGGATGAATCCAGATCTCTCATTCATCACGTCGATGATCTTGCCAGGTTACGCCGTCTGCCAGGTGAACAGTTGCTCCCCTCTTGTACAGCAGGTCATACTGAGGCTGGCGGTGGCGGTATTATGCTTTGGGGGACGTTCTTTGGGGGGCGGCTCTGGGACCCGTAGTTGTGGTAGAAGAGACCATGAAAGCTGCGAACTATCTGAACATCATTGCGGATCAGTTTCACTCTTACCTGGCGTTTGTCTTCCTAACTGGAAATGGAATCCTCCAGCAGGACAACGCCCCGTGTCACAAGGCTCGGATTGTGTTGGAGTGGTTCGAGGAGCATACTGATGAACTCCACTTAATGCCCTGGCCACCTAACTCGCCGGATATTAATCCGATGGAGCACATTTGAGATGTCATGGAGCGGCAGATCAGAGCTCAAACACCACCATGTCCGAATATCTCGATTTTGCGTGACCGCTGCTTAAACATTTGGTACAACCTGTCTCCAGTCATGTACCAAAGACTTGTGGCATTTACGCCCAGACGAGTTGCACCTATTTTGAAGGCCAAAGGAGGCGCAACGCGTTATTGAGTAGGTGGTCATAACTTTTTGACTCTTCAGTGTATAAGTAGTTGAAACACGCGTTGATAAATGTTGTCAGTGACATCAGTAGTGCGAAATATTAAACTTATTTTTCGCTCATCTCTAAAATTTGCTATTTGGCTCTCATTGCCTTTTTCTCATTTTCTACCTTGGAGGCCGCTGTGGCCTAATGGTAAGGCTTCGGAACCGGAGTGTTTCCAGGTTCAAAAACCTATTCTACTGAAGATCCGTCTTGAATTGTGCATTAATATAACTTACTAAACTAAGCCAATTTCAACGTTCTATCAGTTCATAATTTGAATCAGTTTCATTCTGTGGATACTCATTTTATATTTTTTGTCATACTAACGAAACCAGTTTTGAAATGTACGTGTGTTTTATGCCTTCTTGTAATCAGCCAGTTCAAACATTCTCTCAGAATCCAGAACTTTTTCGATATTCTGGAGATTTTTATGATATAAAAGGGGTGTATTTTATCCTATTGATTCTCCTAAATGTTAATATGCACTTATGATGTTGCTCATATGTTTAAAATTTTATAATACTGTGATCTCGCCTGCCCCGTTTAAATAATAACTTCGGTATTTTTCTATTTCCTGATGTTTTTATTCTTTTAACTTATACTGGGAAACTGTGCAAGTCTTTTTACAAAATCTTTTATGAATTATGAAACTTATAAAAAAATAAAGCTGTTGAGCGTTCTATTTTTTTACAGTGGTAATACCTTATCTAACGTGATTTACTTTATTTAAAGTACAAGATATTTCCGAAAAAAGGAATAAATAAATAGTAATAATAAAATGGGTCACAAATCTTACGTACTTGCCACCAAAAAAGACATCTTTTGTTATTTCATTTCCCTTAAAGTATAATAATCACTAAAAATTCTGAAGCTGTCAGTTACAAAATCGAAGCCATTGTGTTTTTAACACCCTTCACAAAACACAGCTCAAATTCCGAGAAACTATACAATTTTATCAATAGAAGAGCGTAAAGGACCCTCTGCGCTTGACAGGCCATCACGTCTTCCGCGATATTCCAGGTAGAACGAATTCGTAATAGGTTTTGCGAGATGGAATTGAACAGCGCCAACCTGTGTTAGTTTCGAATTGTTCATAACCCGAACAAACGGGGTTTTGTGATTAGCAAGTCGATTGTCCTGAAAGTGGAAAGCATGTGTGTTGCTGTGCCTGAAATGTGTTATCAAAGATCATTATTTGTTGTCTCAAAGCTTTTAATGCTCTGGTATGTATTGTCTGTAGTTTGAGATTAACTGTGGAACAGCAAGTTTTCAGCATCACAAGGTATTATATATATAGTCATTCTAGATATGTCAAGTGAAATGAATGGATAGTTACACCTAGTACTTAATTATGCTATGTGTAGTTGCGATACTCTTGAATATAAAGGGTGCTTTCAAAGCAAATAATATTGCATTCAGCATAGGACGTGACAATTAAACTTATTTCGCAATATGATAAGTTTGCGATAACAATGCAAGCTAGGCATAAAGTTGGTTCCATGCAGCTGTGAAAATCACGAATATTGTGACGATTAAAACTGACATATGTACAGTTTTTTTTCAAATTTTTGTGTGTGAGATTATATTCTTTCATTACATTGTTTATACTAAATAAGATGAAGAAAAATTGATTCATAGCATTTGTTTTAACCTTTATTGAGGTAAAAAGCTAGGCGCGGTGGCCAAGTGGAAGGTCTCTGTTTAAGGGCCGAAGAGTCTGAGTTTGGGACAGATTTCATCGACATGTGTAGGCTAACATAGTAGGCGACATATGTAGACCCTAAATCTGACGTTGTGAATCGAACTCCCTCCCGCCGGTAGGGTAGTTATTCAGGTCTCGTCCTCGTCATCTGACCGCTGTTAAAATTTAGGAGGTCAGTCCCAAAAATAGTGTCATCTTGTGTTGCTTCAAAGCGGGACGTTAATATACTTGAACTAAAACCCAAGCTAAGGTAAATAATGCGTGTTGAACTTTTTATTCTAAATAATTAATTCGCTACTAAATTATTAGTTGCATTTCTAAATGAAAGATCAAAACTTCTTTAAGTTTGCTTCGATGCATGCTTAATTGGAATTTCAGTATCGAAATAAATAAATGAATTAGAAGTCATTTGGAAAACTACGCATCTGTCACAAAAATTGAATAAATGTTTGATATGACTCTAGTTTCATTTATTTTGAATATTTAAGGTAGAATAGCAACTCTTTTATGAAATTACTAGTCGTTGTACCCGCGGCCCCGCTCGCGTTTATGGGTTCTGTGCATGAGAAAGAAAAAAAAAACACAAATAATATTATATCGTATAGTTTTCGAGTTATAATATACAACCCCTTAAGAAGTTTTAAGATCCTCAATCCTAACTAATAATACTTAACTAATTACTGCTTTAAAGGTTTCGGACAAACAACATTTTTGGTCTCGCCGTTTGAAGCATATATGCAAAGATTGCTTGGAGTAATTCTCACTCAAGAACATGCCATGGGAGAAACATAAGTTTCTAACTTGATAACGGAAGCTTTCTTCGACATCGTACACTCATCCCAAATGATAATTTTACAAGTTTGTTGGACCTTATCAGACCTTTAGCGTGTATTGCATATAGGATTCTCTGTGTGAGCTAAGATAACTGTAACGGAGAGCGTAATGTGAGGCCATCATCCAAATGTCTGATAGCTATTCTTGATGGAGCATAAGACATTTAGATTGAATTTCAATAAGGATCAGTTTCTCATGAGACTTCAAGTAAGAGAGGTTTACCGTTCTCTTCAGTCATCAAATTCCCCATTACTTCATACGCTGTTGGCTAATTCTTTGTTAGCCAAGGCATATTTTTTTCACCATATGTTGTGAAATATTCACACCGTAGTTTGTTTTCTGTAACAAATCTCTGTTCGAAGCTTTATGCGTCGTCTAGTACTGTACCCACTCCCATGCACGCCGAAAACACGCCTCACTTTTCACTACAGGACATTTTCTTTTTGAATTCGAATAATTACAAAATTCAGTTAATGCGCAAATAAATATTATTCACGGGAGTTACAAATCTCTGTTCAAAGGATCGTGTGTTGACTTGTAGGCATGGGTAATACACGCCATAATAACGTTTGCCTATTAATTGAAAAGCATCTTAATATCAAATGCTACCAAAAATAACAATTATAAAATTCAGCAACGCCCAAATAAATATTAACTACGCAAGGATGCAAAGTGCTCACGATGGCATGCGAACGTGAATAATTTTTGAAAATATTTTTGGTCGAGTTTATATTTTTGTGAAAATATGTAAAATGTGTATTTGGTTCAGATTTTGTGATCCGCATTCACGCTTTACTATATTAAGAGCCTTGATATCCAAATGATATGGCAGTAATGGGTAACAGGGAAAACTATTCCTGAATTCTAGATACTACGATAGTAAAAAGAGACCAAAAATTTGTAGTTAGAAAATGGTAAAGGTAAAATCAAAATGAAAGTGGAAATGTCCAAAGAAAAAGTTTTAACATTAACAAAAGCACTTGAAAGATTAAACAGTGAAATAATTTTAAAATGATAATAAACAAAAACATTATAATTTTGAAAAATGATTTAAAATCAAATAAATAGTGATACGTGAATGGAAAGGAGTCATTGAAAAGGTAGTATTTTTTACTTTTAAGATGGTGCAAAAACAATTGTGCACAATTATGTTCTCAAGTATGGCGAGAAAAATTTAAAAATTATCCCTTTTACTTCCGCTAGCAACTTTTTAACAGCGTAGTTAATCGTTCTAGGTGCGAAGGAAAATACAATAAAGCCCCTTTTATAAGTCTTTCAAGGGACTGACGTAAAACGTCGTACAAATGAAAAGACGTATATTCGAAGCGAATTATAATGCATACAAATAAATCGGGACCGTGATGTCACGATGTAGAAATGGGAAACGTATAAACGGTGCTTTACTGTATGTGTCAAATTTTGTTCTAAACAGACAATGCATGTTTTAGATATAAATTCACAGCATAATGGGATTGTGAACTCTGATGACAATTTAATAACGGGGATAACAGGAATGTTAACAGGGGAAATTAATGCCTGAAATATAGATATTACGAAGGTAAGAAAAGATCCCATAAACCTGTAGTTAAAAAATGCAAAGATGAAAGGAAATTCCTTTCTTGTCCGTTGATACGTTTTAAAAAGTACGATTTTGAAGGTGGTGCGAGAAACTAGACAATGCAATAAAAACTGATAAACTTATAAATGAACTATAATCTTATTCAAAGAGATCAAATAAAAAAAGAGTATATTAAAAGTCATATAAGCATTAAAAATTTAAAAGTGCTAAAATTTGAGACAAAATTAAGACAAGCTATAGAAGAAATCGCAACGATTCTAAAAGGCGGTGTTTAAAGGTAATTTACAACGTGAGCATATTAAAAGCTGCGAAATTCTGCGTGCGAAAGAGAAAACGTCCAAAGAAAGCAACTTTAACATTGTGACTAATAAGCACTCGAGTGGGAGATGTGATTAGGTTTAAGATAACAATAAACGAAAGCATTGTTAGGGGATAACAGCCTGGTGTTGCTATAAATCCCATCAAAAACAATTCAAAGAAATCAAAGAAAGCATTCTTACGATTAGTGTTTAAATTAATTTTTAAGATTGATTACAAATGAGAAAAAAGTCGTGCCGAATGGTATCAGGTGTCACTTAAAAGCTACTTTTTAAAAATTTTATTCGAATTCTGTGGTAGATTTACCTTTGTATTTAAAAGTTGGCATGCATCTTTTTTCTCGAACGACAGCTGTGGTTCCAAATGATGTCATCTGAATCATATTTTCTAATGTTTTGCAGGAAATGTGTAGATTCACGAGTTAATCCAGAAATGAGTGAATAGAATGGTTCTGGTGGTTGATCAAGAGGGGGTAGTTTTACTTTTCCATTAGAGCAACACATTCCTAGCGTTTCACACTTGAATTTTTTAGCTAGGCAATACTTACATACTACGTTCATTTTCCCAATAGCTGCTTTGCGGTGCAGCTAATAGTCTTTAGTTGAATCATACCTAAATGTCTCCAGATAGAGATGCTGCCGCATACTTGTTTGTCTTCTATTTACATGTTGTGATCGGTCAACGCGCAATCGTTGCTCCCGATAACCAGGTAACTCAGATGTTCTTAAGATGTCTAGTCTAATGCGTCGTTGATGTAGTCGCTGTTGAGTTTGTACTGGCTCTTCAGATACCCGTAAGTTTTCTTGCCTAATGCGTTTTTGCTGCTGAGTCTGTAAAGAGCTTTCAGTCAACCGTAGCAATTGTGATTTTTAACGTAGGACTACGTGCCTCCCATTGGGGTCTCAGGAAGGAAATTGATTCACACTCCAAAAAGCTACAAAACTTGGTATGTGAGATCCTCTATCTCTCGGTAACTACATATGTTAAAAACGTAACTAATGTCTTATTTTAGAGATAAAGGGTAACAACAGAAGTTATAAAAAAAACTTACTTGAACTTAAAAACTTACGAGAAACTTCGAGAAACAAAAGAGTCAAGTGTTGGGTTCACACAATTGACAGCACTGGTAAAGCACGCATCGCTGTATTTATATTTTTGTTTTAAGAGTTGTGAACCTGGCATTTTCTACTCAAGTTTTTGGTTCCGATGTAAAAATTCATGTATAATGCGTTTGTAAAATAAATGTATATTTTCAGTTTTGTAAAGGAGTTATTTTCTTGATTGAAACTACTTTCTGTTGAGTCAGGGACTCAGAAGTATGTTTACTTTATTCTAATGAATTAACATGTTGAACAGTTTTACTTTTGTAAAAAGGTAAAACATTAAATAAATTTAGCAGAGATTTCGGTGAAATCTTGGTTTGCTGCAACATCAAGCGTGTAAAGTAGTCCTACGCTTTTAACATCAGCAGCTGTTTGAAAAGACAACCTCCCATCATTTTTTTCCTGATAGAGTGATTGATCCTAAAGAAGTCCGTTTCTTAGGAGGCAGTTTGTAAGGAAGAAATGACCTTACTTAATTTCACAGACGCAGTATGTATGATGTATTAACACCCGCAGACATTTTAATATCAACTCTACAAAAATCAGAATTATAATTCCAAGAAATTCAGATAACGTGCAAGTAAATGATAATGCAACGTGATGATGCCAAAGCGGATTCAAAAATTATTTGGCCGAGTTTTAATTTTTGTTTAAACATTTCTAAATCTAAGGAGCTAAAATCGCGCGATCACAAAACCAAATATCCACAGAAAGCAACTTAACCTTAACATTGGTAAAAGCGCGCTTGTTGTTAAACAGTGAAATATTAAAATTATCATTATTATATCGTGTGATAAAAAAATGATGATGTGGAAATATTCACAGAAACCAATTTAAACTTATGTGCGTGTTTTATTAAACAGAAAACTATGTAACTGTTTAATCACTCGCGTGCTTTAGCATTTTAAAAGATATTGGAATAAACAAAAGCATTCTTACAAATTGTGTTTATATTGATTTTCAGCATTCATTAAAAATAAGAGAAATAGGTGTACGGAAATGCGACAGGAGTCACTGAGAAGCTAATGTTTTGAATTTTAAGATGATGTAAAAATAGTTTCTGTGCTATGATAGGTTCCAAAGTTATGGCGGAAAAACGTTAAACTTTTAGCCCCCTTTTCACCCCTTTAGAGGGACTAGCAACTTTAGCATGCTTTTAGCCCCCTTTTAACCAACTTTAGCATAGTTAATCTTTCTAGGTGCTAAAGAACATTTGTTACAAATTTCGTTCAAATCCGTCAAGGGGTGTGAAATTGTATAGGGTTCAAGCACACAAACCAACAGACATTGAATTTTATATGTATACTCGTAGATTGTGTGACATTGTGTGTATATATATAGATTGTGTTTTACATATACTTCTCTAAAGAACTCATTACTCATTGGTTAAAGCACCCAATTTTGCAACTTCAATGGGATAAAATTTTCGGACATTTAAAACAAAATACAAATACTTTCCTCTTATAATGGTTGGTTTTAAGCGAGGAAAAAATAATTACGTTTCCCTAAATCTTTTTCCAAAGAATAATTCTGCTTTGTGGTATTTTCTAGACATCTCTCCTTAACTTTTTTTGAGATTCCTTTTTCTTAGGGATCTAAAAAAGTAAATCCAATAGGATGACTAGTGTCTAGGATTATGATGCCGAATAAGATAGTGATGCTCCAGTTTAGTGTCCCAGTTTCTTTCTTTTCTTTCAGTAATCTCAGATTGACCCAAAAGTCCGTTAAAGCTAACATAAAGTTCTTCAGTTTTTCTCCAACGGCCTTCCTCATCCAAAATCAATGTCTGATGGGGGAAATATTTCGCGTAATTTTTATGTAATATCAACTAGTTGAAATATGCCTGCTTCGGGTAGAAATCTAAATACATGAATTATAAATATTAAACTGTCAAGAATTAGCTATTTGGTTGTATTTCTCGTTGAATATTTTAATTCGCAATTCTTAGTTCGTTAATCATTATCTTGGCATTAGAACGAAACGTACCTTCTTTTTTCCTTCCTATGTTTCTACTTAAACAAAAAACATATTTTTCCTCCCTTCCAGAGACGCAACTCTGAAAATGTGTATCAGTCAAGTAATGATATTATCGCATAATTTCTTTCCAATTTGAGTCAAAAAATATTTGATAAAATGCTATTAGTAATAGGAAATTTGGCCGTCCTATTAATATAAAGACAACATTTTTCTGATGTCGAGCAATATTTGGTGCTCGTTTGGCTGTAATGATTGTCGAAAGTGGTAATTTAAAATTGAAAAAAAAATATATTTGCTTGGATTCTTTGCTTGCAAACTTTGCTATAAAACATCTTAATGAAAACAGCCTGTATATTTTCCCCAC